>JAGKQA010000062.1:0-210648 GCA_022609195.1 Plenodomus libanotidis
AGATTCCCCGCTTGATGTGTTGGATATCAAGCTCCTAATGGCGCAGCTGACCGCTGGCCTGTTCCTTGATCTGCTGTTGGTCCCTTGGGTCATAACAACAGTATTGGTAGCTACTGCGGCTAGTGCAGACGTGAAGACCCAGGGGGGTGCGCAGCACCCCCAGGGTTAGGGTCTGACAAACACACTTAGACTAGCCAGAGGTCTGACCTCTTCAGACCTCTCTCCCACAAACAATACCACAACTCACGCCACCGCAATTAACACGTTTATGAACCCAATTTTACGTCTTTGCTTAAGCACCCGTGACCTACCAACATGATATATATTATGCGCTTAAAACACTGCTTGTTTGATATTAGGTAGAGTAGTCTTTTTTACAATAGTTAAATTCGTAACAACGATTTTTGTAAGTATGCAATTGACCGCATTTTTTCGCTTGGAAACGTGATTCAGCATGTTCCATGTTGTGTTGAGTGAAGGCGTGGATGGTAATCATGTCATTTGCCATTGCCAGCAACAGAACCCCCATTTGATGTGAGAGATTCCGCAGTTGATGGTAACAAACTTCATGTTTGATAACAACCCAGCAGTGACAAAGAATGCGGTTTGCCCCCAAAAAAGAAGGCCAGAAGCCATGCTACACTTGGGTACTGGAGTTTAAGCAGAGACTGTGCAGACACTTGATATGCCTGTCCAGATGGTGCTGGAATGAAGACCCCTCACCAACCTCCTCTGCCCGGGCCACAGGATCACCAGCCCTAACCCTGAGCTGCTCAAGTGCGAAGCTTCGGCGGGATGCTCAGGGTTGTGGGTACTATGATCCTCTCGTCTGCTGAATCTACCCAATTGAAATCCATATTCACCTTGCCCATTTATTATTCTCTTAATCCTAGCTCGTGGTTTCTCCTCCATGAACCCTTAGTGTAAGCAACTGACTGGTATTCTTACATGACAATCATTGCCGTCAACCCACATTATCACGATACTAGCAGCAAAATTTATGTTGCTGCTTCTCATAGCTGCTTCGTCGTTTTCTAGACCCTATACTCCTTGCTCTCAAGGGCAAGTCTTCATAATCTTGTCATGCGATTGCCTTCTACGGCAATCATGACGCTACATCGTCTGATGGAGTGTAGAATGCTCGATGCCTGAGGATAGCTCTATGCTACCGAGCAGCGAGCGCCTGCCATCATCATGTCTCATGGAGTATGTTCATTCGTGCGGTCGCCTGTGAGGACCGGTAGAAGGCTGATACCAGATCAGTGAGTAGCTCAACCTTATCCAGGAAATGACTCTCCCCCGAAGTTGCTGAAACGTTTCATTCTAGCGGATTCAACATTCTTCTGTATGACGCTCGTAGGGTGGGTGCCAGTGGCGGAGAGCCGCGTAACCTGCTTGATCCTTTGCGTATTAGCGAGGACTTGTCCGGTGAGTACAGGATGGCGGCATGTGCACAAATCCTAAACTCTTGGCTCGTTGCTCGTGATGTTCGACACTACTGGTCTGGGCTGGCTGACTTCTCATGGCCTCCCTCGGATATTGTCACTTACATGGATGTGATAAAAGCACCAACCATGATGATTATTTCGAAGCTGCAAAAAGGGCCATTTGTCTATTATGACAGGCGAGGGCTCCTCCGAATTGATTATGAACACAGTGACGTTGCCCTTGTAGTGGATAAATTCTCCTTCGTGAGTCTCCTTGATTGCTTCTTCGATCACCCGTACCATCCCATCAAATGACTCGTCTGGCTCATCAGGCGCTCGAGGAAGTCCGAGAAGCCCAGCTGGATCCGCGCTTGATTTGTTCCAATCTTTATCAACTTATCCTTTGCGAACGCCTGTGCCATTTCTGGCGGGTATCATTGTTGTGCCTTAATATGCAGTACTTGCAGTCCGTGTATGTCCTCCATGAGCCTCTGGCCCGAGGCTGACGGTGGATACGATCCCTGTGATAACTCCACTGCGTTAAACACCATTCTCGCGACAATTCCTCTTGTCTTTTTCCCCTGCTGCGCCCGAAGAGGAGATCATCAATTCCTTCGACGGAAGCATCTCCCTCAGATTCACCTCTTGTGGTTCATTTGAACAAAGAGCGACCCTTGGTCCTGACCCCGAATCTCTCGACGCCACTCTGCTGCTGATTGTGCCACAGGTGCAGATAACCCACGTTGCCTCCCTCAGCGCTGGTCTTGTTTCGTCTCGAGGCTTCACGAACATGATCGGGACGCAGAGCACCCACGGGCGGGACCTTGGGCTTTGCTTTCGGGTGAATGGCTCGAGGCCTACCGTTCTGCGGGTCCTCGATGGCTTCGTCTTCCTCATAGGGCCACTCGGGGGTCGGGACGCCAGGCTCAACCTGAGGCTCGTGGGACTTGGCCACCCACTCGGTCTGCACCTTGCGCGCTGTCTCGATGAGGTCGCCCACGAAGACCTTGGCCACGGACTGCATTGCCTTGGTGACGTTTGCCGGTACGGATTGTGACACGGTGGCGTTGATTATCTGGACTTCTCGTTAGCTTTCAGCATGGTACCTGTAGGCCGAAGCCACGAAAGGAGCGCGCGCGGCGGCTGACTCTTCGGACGGTAGCCTCAGAAAACTTGGCCGCGTGCCACTTCTCGTAGCGATCCACCTGGTCCCGATCCATCTGCTGAACAAGCATAAACCGCAGCCTCTTCTCCTCTTCTCGCTCCTCCTTGCTGCGCTCGAACAGGGCAACGCCCATCTTGGCCTTGACAACCGCGTCGTCTTCGTCGTCATCGTCCGGGCCATCACCATCGACAGCACTTCGAGCGCCACCACCACCACTCCTGCCGCTGACGACAGTCAGTGCCTTGCCGCCCGCAACACTGGGTGTGCCCTCCTTGTCGGCAGCCTCGCGTGCCTTCTCAGCTTTGCTCTTGCGCCCGCGTTTCCTCGGCACACGGCTGCCGGTCGCGGAGACGGCCGAGCCCGACACCATGCTGGCATTATCGTCGAAGACGCTGGGCGATCGCGGGCCCAAGGGGGCCTCGTCGGGTGGGAAGGAGGTTTGTCGTAGGGGGTGGGCGGAGCTTGTCGACGCGACAGACAAGGTGGATGGCTTGCGGCGCTTTGCTGTGGGGCCGCCGCCATCGGCGCCGCGTTTACGGACGGAGCCATTCGATGTGGTGTTTATAGCTGGGAGGGAGGTGTGCGATGGGAAGGGAGGCGACATGGCGGGCGGCGAGGCCTGGGAGGAGTATGGTGGTGAGCTCATGTTGACGACGGTATCGAGGCGCGCGCTGTTTGTGAGTTGATAGCGCTCAAGAGCGCAGTGCCAGCTGGAGAAGTAGCGCGTCAGGATTGTCTGCCAGGAAGTGCCGTTCAAAGTCGAGCAGCAGGCTGTGACAGTACAGTGGCCGCGGAGAAATGTTGAGTTTGATGAAGGGTGCAATCATGAGCTTGGTCCAGTGGTCTTCCAAGGTTGAAGTCAACGGTCGTCAGTGCCAGGTTCCAGAAGGTGGAGCCGCTGGAGCGACGCGCTAAAGTGGGGGGTCCAAGCTCAGGCCAGGCCCCGCCTGCCAATTCGCACGCCGAGCACCGGCGCTGGAAATAAATCATCGGCGAAGAAGACCGCCCACCTACCGCATGCTTGCGCCCTTGCTTGCCCGAGGATAATTATTTGTTGCTTGAGCATACAAAGCACGCAAACGCTTACAAACACCAATTCTCCACGGCTACTTATAGCAGCAAGATCTTCTGGCTACTAGATGGAGTTCCTTTGACGCTTTCAACGCTTTGGCATCGGTTTCTCGGACATCTTTCGACGCAAGTCAAATCTTACGAAACCCTCCCTTTGGCCGCCATTCACTTGCGCAACCCTTCCCGACCACTTCCTCTGGTCCTTTGGTCCTGTGGTCAGCTCCCTACACTTCGCTCGACATTATGGATGCAGCAAGCACAACCTCCTCCGACGGCAGCCGCCGCAAGCGCCACCACTCGGGCGATGGAAAGGCGACCAAGAAGCGCAAGCATCAGAAGCACGTCAACGGCGAGCGAAGAGGCAGCGTCAGCACTCAACCACCCCGCGACCCCCGCGACATCCCCGAACGCCAGAAGAAGAAGTCCAAGAAGTCCAAGCGCAGGGACGAAACAGCAATTGAGGAGGAAGAGGAGGATGAACAGGAGAAGCGCATCACCACCAATGGCGCACGCTCGCCTTCGCCCATGATCGATTTCGATGGACTGTCGCGGCCAAGCAAGGGCACGAGAGAAAGACTGGAGGAGACAAGGGAGCAATCCGACAAGCGTCTGGCCAAGATGGCTGGTGCGGTGCGGACGCTGTTGGAGTGCGTGGGCGAGGATGTGGATCGCGAGGGTGTGCTGGCGACTCCGGAGCGGTATGCCAAGGCTTTGCTGTTCTTCACGAAGGGCTATCAGCAGAACGTGCGGGACATCGTGAACAATGCCATTTTTGAGGAGGGGCACAACGAGATGGTCATCGTGAAGGATATCGAGATCTTCAGCATGTGCGAGCACCACATGGTGCCGTTCACAGGCAAGGTATGTTGATTTGCCTGACTGAGCGAGGTCGGAGGAGAAAGCTGACGGTGTACAACAGATGCACATCGCCTACATTCCCGACCAATCAGTCATCGGCATCTCAAAATTGCCACGAATCGCAGAGATGTTTGCCCGCCGGCTCCAGATTCAGGAGCGACTGACCAAGGACGTTGCCAACGCCATCATGGAAGTCCTGAAGCCTCAGGGTGTCGCCGTCGTCATGGAGTCCAGCCATCTGTGTATGGTCATGCGCGGTGTCGAAAAGTCGAGCGCGACCACCATCACAAGCTGCGTTCTGGGCTGCTTTGAGCAACGTGAGAAGACTAGGAACGAGTTCCTGACCCTGATTGGCATCAATCGGTAGTGCTGTCCTTTGACATCACCTCGCGACGGAACGACAGAACCGTCAGGGAAGAACTTCGGAAAAACTACAACGATCGACTCATCTGAGCAAGTGGCAAAGCCCACAGACTCTCGTTCCTGCGCATCAAGCATTTGAACATCCTGGATTTCGGCATATGGGCACGGCGTTCACGGGGACAAAGACTGAAAATGGCGTCTTCAACTTAGGCATTCATCATGCCCGCCATCATGGCATTCAACACGGAATAGCCTCGGTGAGGGGGCTCGGGGAGGGGGCGGTTTATTGTTGTTCAACAGCGGCGTTGTGGGCTCAACACCTATACCCAAAATGGCATTGCGAGATGTTTTTGATTTGATTTACTAGTAGAATTCATGGCAGATGTCTTTGATTTATCATCACCTACATTTTTGTCTCAGCGTGTCTCGAAAGAATCTTGCGCGGCTTTCCATCGTACCGGGCACAAGTCCTCACCTTAGCGGGGATCTGGCACATCTACCAGACCAAGTCTTCGGGCTGGCTCTCATTCAGATCGATTTGTACACTGGAATTTCCTTCAAATTTCTTGTTTAACTTCACTTACCGACCTTGACCGTTCGACCTTTGCCATCGTATTTCTCATTCACTCTTCATTTATAAGCCTGCTAAAGTGAAAAGAAAAACTGAAACACCCTTACGCGTGGGAATCGAAGAACACCACCGAAGCGCTTGATACCACCGCCACGAGACCAATTGCACACAAGGACCTGCCCCAACAAATGGAGGACGGCTCAGCCAATCACCGGCACAGCGAAGAAGAGCACCTTCACCGGACCAGCCATGTCGTGGCTGCCGAGACTGTCCAGCCAGCCTACCGGCCTACCAGAGAGTTCACAGCAAACGTCTTCAACACTCGCAGAGGTTGCAGTGACTTCAACAGCAGCATCAACGACATTGGAGCAAAAAAAGGTCAAGGAGATCTTCCAGACCCAGATCTGCCACTTCACGGCTCCCGAAACTGTTTAGCCGACTTACAACTGCGCGGAGAGGACTAATGACCTTGACTGCGGGGATAACCACAGACCACGCAGCCCATCTGCGCAGCTCCCAATAAATGGCTAATGATCTTGACACCGCAAAGGAGAGTTGCCCCACCTATACTTGACGCTAAATCGTGAGTTCAAGACAAGGCCGGAGAGGATCTTCTCCAGGTTGCTACAGCTCAGCCTGCTACAGCTGCGGTCCTTGGAACTGAAGAGCTGAACGCAGACCGGGAGCACTGTACGGTTAATACAGAGAGCGCTGCGGCTGGCTGGCGATGAAGCCCATCGACGCCAACACTGCTGACAACGTTTCCCATACTGGCACAGCAAGTTGTCTTCGACCTTGAGATCAGGCCTGTTCACTGGGCAGATTATCACGTCTCACCCACGCGCTATCGAGTACGCCTTTTCGCAGCGGTTAGCTCAGAAACTGTGACGGAGGATGGACTTCAAGCGGGACTACAGAAACACCTCAACGACAAGATCCACACGGATGCAACGAACACACCGCATGTACGACTGAGCCTTGCGGCAATAAGCCGACATGTAAAATACCACAAGACCTGGCGGCTCCACGGGGAAGCAAGATACCTCATCCCGCGTTCATCCAAGTCGCTTGTATGTCCAAAGTGCAACATACCCGAGTGCTCTGTTGTAGCATATACATTGCCTACACAAGATCTATCAGCATGGGACAGATTGGGAGGTTATCAGTTCCACGGTTGATTACGGCAACGCCAAGCGAGTCATCTACAAGCAGCAAGACCCTTCGTCACGCAACTAGAAAAAAGCCCGTTCAGGGTCATCAAGGCAGAGAAATGAGACCTCATCGCAGCAGTCGATGTGGCAGCGGACAGGATGACCCAACAGATGGTCTACACCAGCCCTGTCACCCGGGAATGTAGGTGAAGACACATATAGAAGCCATCGACTAGAGATGAGCATCAAGATGGTATAAAGGCTGGGCCCTTCGCCCCTCAGACTCCAGCTGTGAAAGTTGAGCCCACCTTTCTCCAGGCTAGGATGTCGCCCGGCACTATCAACAGAAGCGCGAATACGACGAGGAGATTTGTCCGACACTTCGTTCACGCCAAGGAAAAATCTCGCTGCACAGTACGAGATAACGGCTTACCTCGCTGCTACTACCAGCGCGCACATTACCATTGTAGATGTCAGGTCCTTTGAATGGAAAACGTAAGGGCAGCTCATTGTTACGAGAATCATGAATGCAAGATGATGGCAAGATGTGAGTCCAACCTAGCCAAAGACAAGAAAGACGAGTATCAATCCGGGCTTGGGCTCGCTCTGGTCGAGACCGTGACGAGGAGAGACGCATAGATTCCACGGCGGCTGCGCGGGCTGCCCTCTTCGGATCGTGCCTGCCTGTTATGGCAAGAGCATAATACCACTGAAAACGCCAGCTCACCACGCAAGGGGTCCAACTCGACCGAGATAGGGGGGCGGCAAGACTGGGAATATTTCAGCACCGTGTCGCAGATTGTGAGGCTGAGGATCATACGGTCGATTGGAAAGCGGAGATTTGTCGACGGGGCGGATGGAATTTCGACGAAGTCATGCCCTCCTTTAACGCGGCCGGCGTGGCGAGAGGCATAGTCAATCAGCTCCATCACAAGTGAGCATTCCAAATGAAGTCAAGGCTGGCTGCGCGCGAACAACAGGGGCAGACTCGAAATTTAGATAAAAATAGATATAAAGTCCGTGCACAATGGAGCGCGCGGTAGGAGAGAGACGGCGGCTGATGAGCTTGGTTTTCTTGTATTGCTCTCTACATTTCGGATTACACCAACTAACACTATCACATTAAATATGACCAAGCCTGTGGATGATCACCAAAAGATAGTGGATGGTGCGAGCTGTTCAACGTTCAGCTTCAGTGGGCACCGTATAGCAAGTGCGCCTCATGTGTTGAGGATGAAAAGACCACTATTTTTGACTGCTCCCATCTTTCTTATAATCCGCAAGCGTTGGAAGGGAGCGCACTCGTCGCGCTGGCCAAGCATCGATGCCGCGCAGTAACAGAGCTTCTGAACGCTAAACATCAACAAGCACTGCACATAATTGATACATTCTGCGTTAGAGATAATCTCCAAGAAGCAGAACGGTCAAATTCGAGCGAGAAAGTTTCAGGGGTGCTCGCATGTACTTCCGATGCCGTCCACATCACCATAATAACAAGGCTCTGGGCATGTCTTAGCCATGCAAAGAAGATATTGTCCTATTAGCGTCAAGTCCCGTTTGTGCAGCCGTCGATGAGTCGTCTTCGGTGATCGACCATGTTTCCTCACAAGTCTTTGACCTTGACGTCTCCGAGGCGCAGCAACTTCAAATATCGCCGTCGTCCAGATCTCCGCCGAGCTTTTCATGATCATGATCAAGTCAAATATCAGATGGTGAATAGACTGGTGCCATACAACGGCTGCAAGATGCAGTCCTCGCCTTCAAAAGACTGTTCTTACCACCTTGCCAGCCTCCCCTCTCTCGACCTCCTGGACTCGCTGACTGACAACCTTCCATATCCTCGCCTGCACCTCATCTATCGATGCTCCAGCATCAACAACCCTCAGATCCTCGCCCTCCTCGCCGCCCGCCTCCCTCAGCCCCTCAAAGCCCTCCCTCACAGCTTTCTGCATCTCCGCCTTCTCATACCGCTCATCCCCCCAACCTCCGCGCTCGCTTGCCACCGCCTCGCTCAAGTTCAGAAATATCACGACATCCGGCCGCGGTAGCCCGACCTCGGGTGCGCGAGCCCAGGCGAGGGACAGCGCTGGGTTGCGCTTGGCTGCGGAGTAGATCATGCCCGAGTAGTAGTAGCGGTCGCAGACAACGGTGGTACCGGCGGCAAGGAGGGCGGTGAGGCTTGGTGCGGCTTCCCAGCGGTTGGCGGTAAAGAGGAGGTGAATTGCTTGGTCTGGGAGGGCGAGGGTGGGGGAGGTGAGGTAGGTGTTTATGATTTGGCCGGTTGGTGTTGTTCGGTCTAAGGGGCGGGTGTGTTAGTGTGGGGGTTTTCACAAGCTCGGTGGAGGTGTATCCTTGAGATCTGGTACGTGAAAAGGTCAAGCGTCCTAGTGGCGGGCTTCAAATCCGGGAATGGTCGGATTGCATTTATTGTCAAATCCTCTTCATCTAAGTCCAGCGCCTACCACAGTTACTTCACTGTGTCTGCAATGCCAAGTCCCTACCATTCCACGTGCGTCTTCATCCAGACGTATTTTAGGACTAGTAACTCACCAGGGAACCGCATGAGCTTCACCTTCTTTCCCTCCGACAACAGCCTCTTCTCCAACAGCGCAACTTGCGTCGACTTCCCACTGCGGTCCAAGCCCTCTAGCACGATGAACGCGCCTCTCGCTACCGCTAGTGCTGCGGTCGCGCTCGCTGTGGATTTTTCGGCCGTTGCCATCGTTTCATACGTATCGACTTCACGGAATTGAGTGTAGACGCGTGGAATTGTACCGGTTTCGCTTTTTGTGAGTGGTGTGGAAGAGATGTCGTTGAGGCAGGGGTCGAAGTGTATTGCAGGAGCACCCCTGCGGTGAAGCCGGACAGGGGTCCCCAGTTTTGATCACGCCACGACCTCCAGCGTTCACCAGAAAAGGCACCGGTAAACATCATTTGAGCACAAACATTGCAACAAGTCGACGTCTTGAAAGCTCGATTACAGTCTACTTTTCGAATCCATAGGTGGAAATACGAACACGAAGCCCGTGGCTGAGGTTGCAGCTTTGCATATGCGAAACGCACAAGCTCCGCCACAGCCCACATCCTTGAATGGCGACCTTGTTCAAGAGGTGGTGACAGATGCGCGCGGGAATCGTTTTGATGCCACATACCAACAGATAGTCTTGCGCCCTCCATACTGTGCGTTCCGACGAGCCTCTAGTGTCATGTCACGAGGTGGGGAGCGGGTCGCGGCGGTCCTGGTACTAATTCTGGAACTCGCGGCACAAAGTCTACACAGTAGAATGTGGAAGTGCGTGGAGATTTGTTCTTGTGTAATTCCGTGCCAAGGAGTAACCTTGTATGTTTGTAGAGAAAGGCTGAAGATAAAAGAAATAGATTTGAAACTATACATCAACAAGGAACTCATTGTGTCTTGACCTCGATCACATTTGCGTGCATCTGTAGCGACATGTGCATCAGACCATATCATCAGCCTCAATTTGACCGCTCCCTGTCCTCTCCTGGTCTTATATTTCGCCGCCACTCCCAATGTCGGTTACTTTAACTTGTTTTGCGGCCTGTCTTTCTTTATTCGTCGCTGCTTTCTGACCTAGCCTGTGCTCCAAGTTGTCCAGTGCTCTCAACCTCTGGGGCGGTGCCTTGGTCATGCGTTTAAACCTCTTGAACGATTCTTTAACCAAGCTTTCAGAGTCGACCACGGAGTTTTTTTGAGAATTCACTCCAGGCTGCTGAGTCTGCGGCTCGTCGTCTATCTTGAGTTCCGATATTGCAGGCTGAGTCTCAGGTCGTGCTTGTTTCTGCGCCCGGACATGATCAAGACGCGAAGTGGACGATCGGGAGGTATATGAGATGATCATAGTGAGCGATGTGTAGCACAGTGATATAGCGAATCCTACGTGCTCGTGTTAGACAGTGTTATGCAATCCGCAAACGTTTGCAGTTTGGAGAGTGGTGTGCGGGTGTTCCACGACTTACCAGAAATTCTCACAATGCTTCGCGCATACCTCGAGCACGATGCCAGCACTTGAATTACACGAGCAAAAGCGTAGAAAAAAGAGCACAGCACTCCGACTACAACATGGATGGCCACAGTTCCTACTGGTGACTGGCCATGCTTGACCTGTGACACTGCGGTCGATATCCTTCGAGCTGGAAGCTCCAGAAAGATGTACATTGTCCAGCTGATGGGTTCTGCATTCTGTCCGTCAGGCTTGTCTTCTTCGCCTCGTGCAGCGCAATCTGTCTTCAACAGCCAGCTTGATCCTTTTCCGGAGATCAGCTCCTGGCGTATCGAACGAACGTTGTCACGTAAGACGCCGTAGCCTAGTCGAAAGCATCCAACAAGGAGTAGTGTGAATATGAAAGCCGCCGTGGAAAGTTCCACCAGCGAGATGAGCCAAAGGTACTGTGGTGGTCCGCTCATGCTGTAAAGACTCGTGGCAAACCCAAGAGGCAAGAAAATCACCGTAACGTAGGTGAAGATTCGGATATTTCCTTCGTGTTGGGCTTCGAGCTCGGTCCGAAGCTGCTCTTGCTTTGTCGTGATGGTCTCCAGCAATTTGTGGGCGTTATCTCGAGCCACCTCCAGGTCGTACATTTGTTTCTCGGTCTGCGCCTGGAACTTGTTGATGTGGCCGCGGTACTTTTTCTCGTCACTGTGCGTCCATCTGGGTTGGGTTGTTCTCGGCCACGATCCATTCCTCTGGACTTCCATTTGAGCAATGTTCCCAAAGTGGACGTGAGTTCGTCATCGACAGCCCGAAGAATGATCTCAATTCTTGCCCATTGCTTCTTCGATGACCGAATGATCCGTTTCCAATCTTCCTTGCTCGCCATGTGAAGGAACGCGAGGGAGAGGTTTGAAAATTTTTCTTGCCCTTCGAGTCCGAGTTCTTTTCTCACTTCTTGAAGGATCTCGGTATATCCGCGCAGGATCTCAGACAGCATGCAATGTAGGAGATGAATCTCTAGCACCTTTCTCTGCCACCAGTGCTTTTCGCTGCGCCTTCTGTTGCCGTTGGAATCGAACGGAAATGCCCATTCGAGCCCAGACTGGAAGCCGGGTATGTGTTGAATGAAATGGCAAGTCCAATACCGATCGAACATGTCCCCATCGAAGCGGAAACCCATTCCAGCACGTGCAATGTTTGATTTAGAATTTGCAAACGGGAAGGTCACTGGAGTCGGGAAGCCTTCGAGCTCTTTCACTGTGCTGACTAGGGTGTAGAAGCTGAGGTGTAATTCCGTCTTCCAAGTGTTTGACACCAGAGTTGTATCATCCCACAGATGATTCTCGTATTTCCAATGACGATCAAAAAAGAAAGCTATTGGAGCCCTCTCGTCCTCAACGGACGCCATCCAGCAGAGAAGAGCGGTTTCGGAATTGGCATGCGCGAGCCAGATGAATCGCTTCTTTGCGTTCTCGGCCGATCTTGGTTCCTTCAAATTGTTTAATCTTGTCCTCCATAGTTTTTCGTTGTCAAGGTAATATGCACTGGATTCGCCTGTAGTTTCCAAATGGTTTCTAGCGTCTTTTTGCCTTCCGATCTCAGCCACAAAGATTCTGGGTTTCAGCTCAGGCTCTCCATTGTATTGTTAATATTTTGAATTCTTTGGGATATGATTCTCGGTATGGCTCAAGCTGTTGGTCAATGAGATCGAGCTCCAGCGTCCCTGGACGCGTGTCGTTAGGAAGGGAGTTATGTTCCGAAGCCTGCTTGATAATTGACCGCAATAGCTTGATCTCGTCAACATGGCCTTGTGTGACAAGGAACTCAGGGTAGTTGTAGAGCCACTCATTGTCAAGATGAACAATGTTTTCAGCATTGATCATAGCACCGAACGGCATGATCTTCTTCATTGTTGATGCCGGCGTCTTTCCAACCCGTCCTATCTTATCGGCGGATGAATTGAGCGCTCTCAGTAGCGAATCCAGATTCACGTTACCTTCTAGGACTTCGCTGTCTTTCGAGGCTTTATTGATGTGGATGGCACCTGAAGCATTTTCAGTGATGCTTTGCGTGGAATACGCATCTTGTGCAAAGTATAGGTCTTCCCAGATTGGGTCGCGCCAGTTTGGGTTGAGAACATGTTTTGCCTGAGTGAGGACGATGTGGCTGATCTCAAAGTTAACACTGTTGGATCAAAGCAATTAGCAACTCCAACTTAAAAGATTCTACCACACCGCCAGCATAGAGCGACTGAGTAGCATTAAAGGCGAGGTAAACTCACTGGTAAAGATAGTCTCTTTGTTCCCATCTCATCTTCCTCCTGAGCTCATCCTTCCCGATATATCCGGGTTGTAAACCGCTGTGAGGGGCGGCTCGAACCAGTTGATCAAGACAGTATTGTGCCCATTCCGCAGCGTTGTCTGCTTGTATGCTTGTGCTCCAATTCCACGAGACTCCAGAAAGAGCTGCGAGTAGCGTCAATGCGTGACGCAAAGTCTTTCTTGGACTTTCTTCGAGTTCATCGTGTCGGACCTGGGACTGAACTGTACCTGCCCACAAGGCCTTGGAAGCCTTATCTTTGTAGAATCCCATGCGTCGTCCATAAAAGAGCGCCGTATCCCGTGAGTGGAAGAGGAAACGTGTTTCCTTCGGCGACCGTGTGACAGCCAGCATCCTTATGCGCGAAATGTCATTCTCTGTCGTAAAACGTTGGATGACTGCGCTTTGGATTTCTTTTGGCCGTAGGCGTGGTAACAAAACGCCTGATGCTTCACCACCAGCTTCATTCTTTTCTTTTGTCTCCCCCTTCGGCCACATATTCAGGGCTTCCACCTCGTTCAGGCATCGCCAAATCCAGAAGTGGTCGTCTAGCCGGAAGATGTTGACTCCATCTTCTCGCCTGTGCGGCCATGCACACACTTTGCGCTTGTCCATCTTGTCAAGTTCGTGAAGCAGCAAGTGGGTTGTTGTCTTGATCAGTTCGTTCACCCATACTTCCACCTGCAGATTCTTCCAATCGGCGTAGCCCGTCATCTTCAGAAGATGGAGTGGCGTGTCTGTGACCATGTCGGGCTGTTGCGAGACACCGTCATACGTGGGAATTCTGTGTCCGGTCACCCAGTAATTTGCTGCGAAGCATTGAGATGGCAATAGATGCTTGCTGTCATGGATCAACTGTTTGAGCCACAGTATATGACCCCTGATTGCGTACTCGATCCTGCTGTAGAGCTCATGAACGCAATCAGAAGGATCTTGAAGTCTGGAAGGATGAAGAAGGTCCAAGCGCTTAAGCACATCCAGCAAGAATTCAAATGCAAAGCTATGAATTTTTATATCAGTTTTTAATAGTTCTGAGCTAGGTTCAGGAAGTTCGTATTCATTAGTGCTGTACTTACAAACTGGCAGAGGTGCAGACACGGTGGCCGGACATGTCTCCACAGGTCAAGGCAACAGGTACGTCAGTCTCTGAAGATTTCGGATGCATTGACGCTGTAAACCCTTCTGCTTGGCTCTGGAAGAAGTGGTTCGGTGAAAGCGGAATTGCACAAACGGAGAGAATATGCTCCAAGTGTCGACGTGCCAGATATTCGACCTTCGGCGAAAGCTCTCGAGCTTCGGTTGATGCAGCTCTTGCCGAAAAGATCTCAGCCCTCGCTTGCGACTCAGTCGCACGCCACTCTGAGACATCTGTGTCGTTTCTAGATGCAGCATTGGAGCCTGGCGTAGTCATGGACAAGCCAAGTTCATACCGTGCAGCACTGGCAGGCTTCCCCCAGAGCCGTTCAGTCTCGTTTCGCAGGATTCTGCTCACATTGGCTTCCACTGCGGTGATCAAAAAGTTTCTACAGCTCCATGATGAACAATGTGGGAGCAACATCAATTTATGCGCAGTCATGATTTCCAGTCTGGCCTTTCCGGGAATGCTGCGCTTCAAAAAAGCATTTGAATTGAGGACCTGAGCCTCCCCATTCATGTATACCATCATCACATACCCCACTGATCCATTGCTGTTCGTTTTATCGGGATCATCTTGTTCGGTGTTATCTCTGGATGTCTTCTCTGATTTCCGGCAGTCGACGTCGAGTTGATGAATTGTGATGCAGCTCAGGCCTTTGGGACCGTATTTACGCTGGTAATCGTCGGTGTCGTTAAACCCATCGATGGAATCAGATCCAGACTCATTGAACCCATACGAGGGATTCACGTGGTCCAGGTCTCGTATGAGCTTTTTGCGATTCATCTCGAAATCAAGCTCCTCAGTCTTATGCTCAGACTTGTTCCCCAGTACGTACTGATGCAGCACGACGTTGTTATGCACCAGGAATTGGGAGACCACGTCGACGTTCAAGCTGAGTCTCTTGTTGCTTATAGTCCATTGGTATCTTGGCCATCTCCAATTGATCCAGTCGACCTTGGGCTTCTCGCTTGCACAAAGACTTCGTGGAAAATGTATGCCCAAGCTCCTGTCTTGAAACATTGGTATCTTTGACATAAACTCGAGCCTCAATGTGCGAGAACCCTCCATGTGTTCGCCAAACGGCTCGGCCATATACGCATGATCGATGGTAAAAATTCCGGAATGCCCAGAGCCTAGATACTGGCTGATCTGAAGAATATTCCCAGAGCTTGAGGCTGAGGCCGTCGTTCCTGTGTCTCCAAAAGAGGCGTAACAGTCCCGTTCATCGGGAGTATCTTCCCAAAGGTTCCTTTGCTGGGGTATCGGGTTGAAAATGTCCTCTTCCTTCCCTCCAGACCCTAAGATGAAATCAATAATGTTTCTTCATCATCCGAATACTCAAGTCGCTTAGAACATACAATTTGTCAATAGCCGAAAATCCTCTGATTCAAAAACGTCATGGAGCTTGTTTGACGTATCCCAAGGACAGTCCTCGACCTTAAGGGCCTCAGTATCCCCAGTACTTGCCATTGTAATTGGTTGACAAAAGCGCGATTCGATTCAATGCTATAATGAGTTTCCAGAAGGGCGAGGGCCGCAATGACCGAAAACACTTGACTTCGGCAAGCACAGCGCAGTCGTATCCTGGGCCCGCAGGTGAGAGATATATATAACAAAAAAGGTGGTTAGGAGAAGGACAACTAATGCAGCAAGCTGTTCCGAACAGTCCCGAGGTGACCCATGCGAAGAAATGGCATCGAATTCGGGCGCAAGCCCAGGGGGTTTGTAGAAAAATGTGGGTAAAGGCGGTAGATTTAGAGGTTCTAGCTACAGGTCCCTCAAGGGAACACCCACTGTTTATAGCTAGCTGAAATCCTCTGAAAGTATTCTAACAAGGGATGTTAAAAAGGGATGACTAGTACGTATTTCAACACACCCCCACGGGCCTAGTCATCACCTGTACCAAAATGTACAACAAACCATCAACTTGCATTACAAAACAGTCCAAATCGGGACTGGTGATAGCTTCAGACACGGTAACCCTGCAGTCTGAATTTCTCCATCATTTTCTCATGCCCACCCCTTGCCAGCGGCTTGGTGAGGCCGTCTGCTAACTGGTCCGTTGTGGAGACCCATACGGTTTGAAGGGTGCCCTTTGCAACCTCGTCCCTAATGAAGTGTTCCTCTAGGGGTATATGCTGAGTTCTTCTATGGAACTCTGGGTTATTGGCGAGTTTGATAGAACCCTGATTGTTACTAAAGATCGTAACCTTTATAGGTATCCGAAGCTTTATAAAGAGACTTCGCATCCAAAGCCCGGCCTGGGCAACCTTCCCTATGGCGTGATATTCAGCGTCTACTGTAGACCACATTATGCGCGCGGCGCGCTTTAAAGCCCAATCAACAATACTGTTGTTAATACGGACTATAAAGCCGTAGATCGAGCGGCCGGTTGCTTTGCCTCCTTTCCAGTCTAAGTTATATTAGCACTTAATGGATAAGTGAGGCTTATAATCGTAGTCCTCTAGACGGAATTCATAGTCGTCCCAGTATGGTTGAGCCGGCAAATTGGCCTGCCCGATCTCTAACCCGGTTAATATAATATACTTAAAATAGCGTAATGCGTATATAACCATAATAAGGTTATTGTAAGACGGGTTGTAGCTATATCGGGATAATATATTAATGGCGAAAGCGATGTTAGGTCTTATGAGGCATATCGCTTATATTATAGACCCAACGTCAGACTAATACCCTTTGCGGAAGGCCGTCGTTGCTTCACTTCTATTAGGTATAGCCCTAATCATCGAACCGAAAGCAATAGGGGTTCTGGCTAGCTTGTCCGCCTGCTTTCTGGACTGTAAAACGCGGTTGATATATATATCTTATATTAGTAAGATTATGCGATTAACGCGGTCTCTAACCATACATACCTCCAGAAAATAAGCCACCTGCCCTAAGTCTTTGATCTTAAGATGTTAATGCAACTATCTTTTAAAGTTAGCTATAGCGTCCTTAAGAGGTCCGATGATAAGGAAATCGTCTATATAAGTAACGATAATTAGCTTCGTGCTGTAATTGATATATATATAGTATTATCAGAGATTAATCTAATAAAGCCAAGGGCATTCAGCACCTCTTTCATACGCTTTTGCCATTGACGTAGCGCTTGCTTAAGTCCGTACAATGATTTGCATAGCTTAAGCACCTGATCTTTAAGAGGATCAAAGCGGATATCATTCTCTTCTGGGTACTAATCGAAAAAATTAGCAAAACCCGTAGGGATTTCCATTAGAACCCTCTTATCAAGATCGCCGTTCAGAAACGCTGCTATCACATCGATTTGATCGACCTCCCAGTCGTAGGAAGCAGTAAGCGTCAAGAGAATCCTCCAAGTGCTAGATTTAGTAGTTGAAGTAAAGGTTTAATCAAAATCAATGCTATAATATTGCTTAAAGCCGCGGACAATAGTCCGGACTTTATAACGGATAATATTACCCTCTTTATCAGTCTTCTTTTTGGCTACGTCTTTATATGTAAGCGCATGCTTGCGCCTATTACAATCCACAGCCCTAAAGACCCTTAGACGGAGGAGGTTGCGAATCTCTTTGTGTAGTGCTTTTAGCTAGTATTGACGCTCTGGGCCCTAAAGCGCTTCCTTTAAGGTTAAGTCTTTTTGAGACTCCTCGACGAATAAAGCAAAATATAGCTCATTGCATAAGGCCCGTCTATATACTTGTCTGGAGTAAAAGGCCTCTTTAGGTTCTGAACCTCCAGAGTCTCTAGAAGCAGCGCTAGTGCGTGTAGCATATATAGGCTGCTTTCGGCGTTAACGGGGTCGCGAATTGGGCGCAGCAGTGCGGTGATCTTTAGGGTGCGCGATTTCTATAGAGTCTTGAGCTTCGTCCCCAGCACCTTCAATTTCTTACTGCTTTTTGCTAGTGATAGTCCTCTCGATGATTATGAGGCTGGAGGTTGTAATAACCTTCTGGCTGGGCGCGCCGGCTCGATTTGGCGCATATACTTGAAAGATGTGGAAAGGTTTCGTCATATTAGTATACAGCCAGCTCAAAAGAATCCCTTTTTCAGCCCTAGGATCCAGCTTTTGCCCTATAATGCGCCTTTCTTTGGGTATATGGATATACACCGCTGACCCAGGCGCAAAAGCGAACTATAAGTTCGGCTTATGATAACCTCCCAACAGCTCTATCTTTAAGCCCTTATATAGGTTTATCTTAAAGACTCTGCTGCGGTTGTTCACAGTAAAATTCGCTATTTTGATAGCTGAATCGAAGAGATGAGACCAGAGGAACGGTGGTATAGCACCTACTATAGCCCAGGTCCTTATTATCTCCACCACCATACGGTTAGACCTCTCAGAGGGTCCATTCTCTTCCGGTATATATAGGGAACTAAACTTAATAACAAAATTCAGATCCATTGCTAGCTATTTAACGGCTTAATTAAGGAGTTTGTTTCCGTTATCTATTATAAGGACTGCAATCTTCCCCTTTAGAACGTGCGTAATCTCTTTAATAATAAAGCATACCCCCTAAGGACCTATTTTGGGTCCAATTCGGGTAGTGCGGCCGATTCTAAAGCCATACTTTAGCTCTATGGCAATAATGCTACGGCGTTCCTTGTTCACACCCTCTATAATGTTAAGGAAGCTGTCTATAGTCCAGATAGCACCTCCTTAATTAGGCGTTTCAAAGCCGAAGGAGGGTCGCTAGCGGAGGCTTTTGCTTATCTTATAAGGGTCGCAGATAAGGTCTAAAGCTAGCGCTTTAATATCTTTAGGGATTCCTTTAATATACTTAGCCGTCTCTCTAATAACGGCCTTGCTCTTATGCCCAAATCTAATATGCTGCAACGCCAGATTAAGATCTTTTAAAGCCTATATTTCCGCAGATTCGAGATTTTCGTTAGCATTAGCTAAAAAGCTATATAAGTTATAGTTCTGCTTAATCTGGAAAGTATTGTCTATAATGCAGATTACAGACCCAGTTCTTATAACCAGCTTATAGCCGTCCATCTTACAGCCTTTCTCATAGAGTTGTTGGAGGCTAATAAGATTGGTCGGAAACTCGGGCTGAAAATAGGCCTTCCGAAGATCCAAGGAATAGGTAACCTATCTGTTAATTTGGCAGTGAATTATCATCTTTCCGTGCCCTTAAGGAAATCGTCTTCCTCCCCCTATAATGATCGCAGGGTAATCGTCTCTCTAATAAAAGGATTTAAACTAGTAACGTCTATTGAAGATATAGCAGCTGGTTCCAGAATTAAGCTTAATAGCGTTAATACTATGATTTTTATTGCTCCCAATAAAATAGAATAAGTAGTACACGCTTCGGCCTAAATGACCAGACTTATCTATGCCATTTTGGGCTTCGGCAAAGTTTGCATTCTCCTCCTCCTTCTTCTGACCTTTTCCGATATTGCCATTCTTCTTCTGCTTTTCTGTTCATTAGGCTAGTACCTTTAACGGGTGGAGTTTGAAGCAGGCTTTAATACTATATCCGGTCATGCCGCAATTCGAGCAATATTTCTTCGGCTTATTAGAGCCCTTCTTTCGACCGGACTTATTTTATCCCTTGCTTTTATTAATAAAATAGGCAGACTCGCTTCTAATACTACCTATAACTTTGTTTTTGTCTTTAAAGTCTTATTAAACGGCCTTAGTTAAAGGCGGGATCCTATTACGGAGTTTGCGCCGTATCTCTGTTGCCTAAGAGGGATATTCCTCTTCCATATAAGTAACGAACTAAAGGGAATACTTAATCGGGTTAATAATGCACCCGTAATGGTTCAAAGTCCTCCTAACACTCTCAAAGGCAGCTATAAACTTCTAAGCACTTGCAAACTGGCTAGGCCGGAAAAAGCGCAACTAAATAAGTAGGTCTTAATAGTATACAGGACCAGTACCCTAACAAGCACCTAACAGCTTAATCAGGGCAATATACGGGTCCTCAATACCCATAATAAGATCGGTCATCTCCTGGGTGATAGATCCGGTGATTATGCTAAGCGCGTTACAGCGCTTTCGCATCATAGAGCTGATAGTAGCTCTGGAGTAATCGATAGGGTGTTACGACCCTGGTCCGGTGTAAGCTATATATACGGTTGGAAGGAATGTTCGAACAGCGAGTTCGAATATTGGCTGATCTTTTGATCTATGTAGCTCAGTGGAACCTTCCAACACTGCGGTTGTTACATAGGGGCTCTCAAAGCCATATGCTGATTTGGGTTGAATAAGCTGTTCAGCTTTAGTTCAAAGACTTTAGCTAATACATTATAAACCCCGTTACTAACGGCACAGTTTTTGATAGCTGTAATCCAGATATTGACGTTGTTCGTTGTAAGCTTTTCGTGGTTATTCAGAAATCGAAGCTTTACTTATTTATAAGGCTTTTCTCTAATTATAAGGGGACCGCGCTAAGGATCATCACTAGGGTCATTATTATCATTAGCACTTTGATCTATGCTGTAATCTGACCCCTCGTACCTACTAAAACTAGAGTTTAGTGGATAGCCGCGACTAGAGGACCTTAAAATTCCATGTTTTATCGTCGGTGAGGTTGTTCGGCGCGATCTGGCGCTAGCTTTTAAAGTGTAGCTAGCGTGAGCCGGCATCTCGTCTTTAATATCGAGGGCGTAGCCAGACTCTTCAAAGGCTTTTGCAGCTGCGATGCGTTGGCGCTGGGCGGCATTAGCCTCTCTGATGAACTAATTAGGGTTATTGACCTAATCCATCAGATTATTCATCAACTTCCTGCGAGAGAGAAGGTTACTCTCTTGAGCTTCAGTTGCAGCCGGCGTACCAGCTGGTAGCTGCTCAGGGACTTCCTCCTTCAGGACCGTAACTTCGGGTCCCTCCTCAGCAGTAGCAGGCGCGGGCTCAAATGATGAAGCCATCACAACGTTGATCTGTTGTAACGATAGCTTCAAGCCAGCGGGCTATTCTTTGATAATGATAGTGCTCAGATAGAGCACAAACGATAGCTCAGATGGAGCGTAATCAACAGCTCAGACAGAGCAAAAAACGATAGCTCAGACAGAGCTTGATCGTACAGAAGGTCAGGCTCAGTAAAGAGCTCGATCGTACTGATAATGTGTAGAAAAATGTGGGTAAAGGCGGGAGATTCAGAGGTTCTAGCTACAGGTCCCTCAAGGGAACACCCACTGTTTATAGCTAGCTGAAATCCTCTGAAAGTATTCTAACAAGGGATGTTAAAAATGGATGACTAGTACGTATTTCAACAGGGTTGGCGTATTCAATATCTATTACCCGACAGCCCAGTGCAGGAGCCTATCTGTGGCTTAATTACATGCTGACCGCCCTTGTGAGGAACCAAAACAACATTTAATATCCATATTCCTGCCGCTTGAAGTATGTTTCGGATTTGATTATGTCGAAATTGCTTTTTCGGGTGGGCTCAGCGAGAATCCCGATAGCTGAAAGAATGTGGGTCTCAACCTTGCCTGCGCAAAGAAAGCTGCGTGGCAGGGGATTAATATCAACGATCTTATTTCCCAAGCTGGATCTTGCAATCTACTGAAAGGGCTCCTCAGTTACAGCTCGAAAGGCAACACATATCACCCATCGGCGGTCCACTGACGCACACACAATACACCAGGATAGATGATCGCATTTACTTCTCAGTGCCTTTCTTCTCCAGGGTCTTGCTTTGAACTCGCCATATCGTAATGCCTACCCCACTACAGTATCCGGTGGGCCTTGAGTGTGCGTACGATGCCTCCAAGCAACTTTATGCAGTCCACGTGTCTTACTCGACTGCATGCAGTAGGACGCGAGCGTTCAAGACGCCTTTTCCTCTAGTTCCGATAATGAATTGGTCGCTTTCGCACTCAAAATCCTTGGCAGACACTGTGTCTTTGAATTGCAAGTCAAATTTCGGGAGAAGTCCGGCCAGCACCAAGTACATCTCAGCCCACGCCAAACTATGAGTGAAATGTTAGTAAATCGTCCACACTCATATGCGCAGGTGCATTTGGTGGGAGGGGGCGAAGAAGCTTACTGCATGCCAATGCAATTTCTCGTACCCTTGGCGAAGGGAGTATATGTCTTCTCCAGCTTTCTTCGAGAATCGATGTCGAGATTAAGCCACCTGTCCGGGTCGAACTCCAATGGGTTGGGGTAGATGGTTTCATCAGTGTGCATAAAAAGCGTCGTCACTGTTCGTAAGTCAGATACTCGACATCGCCTAGAAATCAATCCACGAACAACGAATACTCACTCCTAACTGGTGTGCCCGCCGAGACGCAACAGCGGGGCTCAGACGCATGGCTTCCATCAGCGTTGCTGTCATGTATGGAAGCTGCTCAAGAGATCGGAGCTCGGCTTGTGCCGAAGAGGTATCAAATGACTTCAGCTTACTGCGCAGCTTGCCGAGGATCTCTGGGTTGCTATAAAGGTGAACAAAAAGCAGTCGAAGGACGCTCGCAGTGGTCTCGAAGCCAGCTCCAGTCCCTGTAGCTACGTCGTCGAAAAGACGCTCAATTTTTTTTGTCTTCGGGTGGAAGTTTGCTGTCAAAGATTTCGTGCACAATGGTCCGGACATCCGCATCGTCTGGGGTTGCGGCGGCCTTCATCAATGCCTTAGTATCGCGCTCGCTGTCCTGGTTAAGTTTGTGTCATTGAGAGCCCCGCATATATTGGCCACACGTAGATCTCGCTTACCTGTAAATTGCGAGAGAAGCCCCTGGTTCCTTCGTCGGCAACTTTCATCACCCAGTCGACCGGTATCGATTTCAAGGTTGGACCGAAGAATCGAATGAATTTTGTCACACGCCAAATGTGCCCGGAGTCTTGGAAGACCTTGGTCATCCCGACATTAAAGTCTTCATGATCAAGGCTTCTATAGTTCCTGCCGAGAATAAATTCCGTGGATACGTCCCGCGTGTAGGCACTGAGAGCAGCGCCGAAGGTGACCGTATCACCTTTGCCACTGTCAGCAAATAATGCAAGAGGAGAAATGAGCTTATCAAGGTTGCGACGGATGACCTCAAGTCCTCTGCCCGCTATTTTCGCCTTCGCAAAAAAAGGCTTCAATGGAGTGCGCCGTGCTTTGTGAATGTCGTGGTCGGTACTGCAGATTATAGCGCCTTGGGCCGAGAAAGCATCGTATGCCCAGTCATACTTGTCCCAACGTCCATCCTGCCGATAGAGCTTCTCGTGAAAAGTCGGGTCTATCACGTGTAACTCATACGGTCTAATCCTGATGATAGGTCTTGGCGTTTGTCGTGAGTTAACCACGTCTGGGAGAGGAGGAGGAAGACTCGCATAGATAGCTTACCGTATTTCCGGTGCAGCTCCTTGATTTTGAAAGTATACTGTCCATTCTGTATTACGTCGTAATAGCCTTCATAGCAGCGCGTGAGAGCCGCTAGCTTTGGACCAGGAAATTTCGCGAGCGGATGTAGGGTCAGACGGCACAGTAGAAAGCCAATGTGACAATACAGATAATGATTATCGCAGCGACATTACGACTGGACACGATGTCATCCACGAGAGGATACAGGACGAGTATCCGAGAGTGGAAGGAATGGTAGTTCAGGCCTGGAGCCCATCAGCCTTTGAAGATTGATGTTTTTGAAAATGCACTCGAATAGGCTGTGCCGCACCCGTCCTTTCTTGGCACGACTCTTTTACCACCGATGTTTCTTCACTAGTCGGTGCTACCTTGCTAGTGTGAATCCCATTTGCGTTACCAAGGCTGAATATTTGGCGGTGCCATTGACAACCCTAGGTCGCACAGAAGTGGCCGTGAGGCAGAGAAGGGCACACACCTAACACGGAGGGCCTTCAAATTCAGGTCCAAACCCTCTTGTCGTTTCTTTTACATGCTAAAGTCTGGATTGACTTAGATGTGAAGAGCAATTCGTCCTCCAGATCTAAGTTTTGGTCGAATATCCCTTCGTCGCCTGATCCCAAACCAGCCCTCGCCCCCGCGTCCGACTCTTCGTCCACGTCTTGTTCGTTCCCTGAGGCATTTTCCCAAAGTGACCTTGAAAGCAAATCGGTTTCAGAGTCTGAATCTTGGTCTCCTTCGTCTTCTGATATCGATCCGTCCTGGCTTGGGCCAGCATCCGAAACGGAATCCTGATCATCGCTAACGTAATCTTCCGAATGAGCATCTGAGTCCTCGCTTTCTCCGCTCGATGTCGAAACTGTTTCGTCTTCAGAGTCTTCACCATATCGTTCCCGTCGAGTTTCGTCATCCAAGAGATAACAAACAAGAGGCTCACTCGTTCGAAATGTCAGAGCGCATACCACTCCTTCATCATACAAGCCAGTATCAATTACCCATCCGTGTAATTGATCCAGATATTCGATATGCTCGTGCACCGAATTGATGATATCTTTGCGGCCGCGTCTAACTCCCCGGAAGCTCTCCTCTGGCACGCGACAGACCCAGTCATGCCAGTCATCACAGAGAAAACGATCGCGGTCGTCCGCACTGATGCTCATCAATTGTTCCTCGGAGAAGAGCGTGCTGGTGACGAGATGAAACGCCTCAATATCGGAGAACGCGTCTATCAAGTCCCAAAGCCCATGCTCATACCCTAGGTGCTGTGCATTCCTGCTTATGAGTTCAGGCCATAAAAGCTCTTCCCCTATGCCGTCGATCTCGCGTCGGTCCAGCATCATGCCGGCTTCTCTAAACCTTTTGAAATATCTCGCTGACCGATGCAGTGTATGTGTCCTTGGCGAAGTGGGTTTTGATAGCCGTGTGCGTCAAGTCGACGAAACAAAACACGCCCCCAGACGATTCATGCCAAGGCAAGCGAATGGGGACCACGACATCGGAGCCTCCTTC
Organism: Plenodomus libanotidis; assembly: GCA_022609195.1. NCBI lineage: Eukaryota > Fungi > Ascomycota > Dothideomycetes > Pleosporales > Leptosphaeriaceae > Plenodomus > Plenodomus libanotidis. Next base: position 24,798 of record JAGKQA010000062.1, read on the forward strand.
TTTCTTGGTGCCGTAGAATTCCAGGTGGTCATTGACCGAGAGCATGGGATGCCAGGGCCCCTTGTTCCCAAGGAAGTCATCCTCCGCTCTTGACTCCTTGTTCACAGATCGAAGACGCCGCAAACATTGTGTCAGGGTGGCCACTTCCAGAAGAGGTGTGAGCAAGGCCATCCTCTTGGGACGAACTTTCGGAGTCTGGACTGTAGAAGAAGCCACCGGGGTGTCATCTGTTTCATTTGTCATCGTCTTCGACCTCAATGTCTGTCCGACTGTCATCCTCGGGTGCTAGATTCATGAATTCAAGTCGAAATCTTAATACTTGTGGTAAATTGTATTCATGATATGCAATGCCCCATATAATGAAGCGCAGCTCAGTGGGTAGCTCTTTGAAGCGGTGGAACGACTGAGCGGGGATTTGCTTGCTCAATACCGTGGGAGGTGGAGGATTGAGGAAGGCATATTCGACTTCGGAGCATGGTGTCATTGCTCGCGGGGCAGGTCTAAGACTTGCTGGCCTGTGACACATTGTTGGAGGTGACAGCGTGGTCGCAAATGTGGTGATATTTGATGAGAACACTTGCAGGCGGGAGAAAGGTTGTCAGAATATGATGAATGGTGTGGTACGTAGGACGTGAATATTAGGAGAGATACGTGGCAGAGGAACCAATCGGGAAGATAAAATCGAAGGACAGGTTCTGTATGCCCGTGCATACCTCACATGCTTCGAAAACATTGTTGTGAAATCCTTGCTGTTCGGATGGTGCTGTGACTGACTGGCTAAGCCAAAGCAGTTACAGTGCCCACGCAACGGCCATAGCGCACATGTTCGGCGGCCCTTTTTCAGCAGATGAGATAATGCAACGTTTCTCGAAACAGGGCTTGTGTCTTCAGCTAGGAGAGGCGTCCTTGTGCTTGCCATATTCCAAAGTTTGGGTTTTATGTGAGCGGCCGCACCGAGAGTGGATGGGACTGCTGCCGACGTGTTTCCGTCCTACCTGAAGCTGGTTACGCGAGTGCACAGCACGTGGAAATATAGTTGACGCAGTATCACGATCATGGTGTATCTTCTGCTACGCCAGGATAGTGGGTGAAAAATTCAATTGAAATTCTCCGCGGTGTAGATAGCACTGAAAATTGTAATTAAACTGGATGAAAGGACATCATGGCAGTTTCACCACTGCCTGCGCATGCCACCTCTTCCCGCCGAAGTCAATCTAGCTGGAGTTGTTCTCCTTCTAAATATATAAAGAGATATACGCAGATATTCCATCTAAAATGCCTCGTTATGATAGCAGGCTGTGCCGTTCTTCGGCCACATGACTCGTTCAAATGTAGAAGCGTCTGATGCATGCTGCCTTTTCCGAACGTCCGAGGCCCACGCTGCTAAGGTTGTCGAGCGATCCTAGATCTGTTCCACCACTCCCCCTTAAAGTTGCCATGCCTAGGAACTGGCGCGTTCCAAACAAGTACCCATAGACAAGCAGACCGTGGTTCGCAATGTAACTTGATGCGTCCATAATGGATTTCCTCACCCCATTAAGCCCCATTTGAGATCTGTCTCTTTCCTGATCGATTTCAGTGGTGCTGTCTTCACATGTTTGTGTAGAAACTGACGGCCTTCGAGCACCAGGACCCAAAAGTGTGTCCCAGGTACCCACCGATCCACCGCAGCACTCCCGCGCTAGTCCAGCAACCCAGGCTGAATCACAAATGCGACGAGACCTCCGGCCCCCTCCGCATCTGACCCTCCAACCAATGCTCATAAAGCGCCTGATCATTCTGCCACAACCACGCCGGCGCCAAAAACCCCACCGGATGCTGCTGCGCAACACCAGCCTCCACCGTCGCCGCTTCTCCCTCCTCCCTCACCGCCGGCGCCTGCAGCCCGACATCGAGCACATTCCGCGCATAAAACTAGCGAATAGCAGTCGTCTTCCCCGCCTCGACCGTCTCCGCGCGCTCAAAGTCCTGCGTGCGGAGTTGCTGCACGAGCGCGTCGGTCTCCGCGACGATCCTGTCGCTGTCGGGCAGCTGCCCCGTCACGACGCTGCCGTAGTACTCCGTCAGGACGAGGTCGCGCGCGTGGCGCGGAGACCAGCCCAAGCGTGCGCGAAGAGGCGCGTGACGATGGCGGTGACGGCACCGGGCGTGGCGCCGCCGCGGCGCACGCAGAAGCCTTCGACGGGGGTTGTGGCGGTGCGGTTTATGTAGTAGGCGTCTTAGTTATGGCGGGAGAGGGGCGGCGGCGCGAGTGCGTGGGTGTCGATGTAGTCTTGCTCCCTGAGCTCGAACGGTAGCGCTTGGTGGTTTTGCTCCCTCTGCCCTGGCGGGGGCTGCGCCTGGACGCGCTCGTGGCCTAAAGGTGGTTCCTGGACGTCTGCGACTGGATAGGAGGGCATGGGTCTCGCAAACGGGTTAACAGCGCCCACGAGGCTGGCCTCGTCGTTGACGCGCTCAGGAGCACCTGTAAACGGGTCAATTGCGCCCGCGAGGCCGTCGTCATTGAAGCGCGGGATGCGTTCAAGAAATCCATGTCCAACGAGTCCGTCATCTGCCCAATAGGCCCCAGGGTCGGCTTCCCAACTTTGAGGCGGCGGAAACCCTGCATCATACATGCCGCCGCCAAATCCCCCAAAGGGGTTGCGGTCGAGCGGCGGAAGCAGGCCGTGGCCCCACAAATCGCGCGCTGGACCGACGGGCATAGCTGGTATTCCACGGGGCCCGTCCGGCAGTGCGTGGCGACGGGGCACGACGAAGGGGTGGTGGGGAGGCGGCGGCCCCAAGTCCTCTAACATGGCGGCGAGAAACCCCGTGTTGCCGGGCTGGGGGAAGGCCTGAGGCACCACAGGCTGCTCCTGCTCGAGCGGAACCTCATGTACTCCGCGACCGAATGGGTTGGCAGTGGCAAGTGCTTGCGCGATGCCGGGTGGGGCGGGCGGCCACACGTCACCGACCGGCGACGGCGGCCGGTGGCGGAGCGCGTGGCGGAGTGGATGCCTTGCTGCTGCCGCATGTTGTTCACCACCACCATCACCACCACCCGTGCCCTGATCGTCTGGCAGTCCATACCCCTCCCTAAGCGCGCGCATCTCGTCGAGGCGGGCTTGCCAATGGAGGTTCATGTCGGCCGCATGAGGGCGACGGTGAGCAAGCTGCTCGGCCTCGCGCTGCCTGTGGGCAGCAATTTGCGCGACCATGAAGTTATAGTCATGACGTGGGTCTTGCCGCATGCATTGCTTGTTGCCGCAGCAGTAGCAAAAGTGAGTGCCGCAGCGGCAGGCTGTGGGTAAATGGTTAGCGAAATCGTTCTCATGTGGTGTTACAGCCAGCGCTCGATGTCGAACCACAACTCCCTCCGTAGTCCAGGTCACACGACCACGCAGCTTGCATAAAACTATGGAAGGTCGAAAGCACTCATTCGTATGCGTACAGCCATCGCTCCGCTCCACCATAACCCCACACGCAGGACACGCCTTCCAAGCCTTCCTCTCTGCCAACTCCAGCAACAAACTATCCCCCACATCAACCTCCCCACACTGCCCCCCCCCCACATGCGCCGCCTTCCGACACAGCGCACAAGTCTCCCCATCACACGTCTGGCACCGTGCCACATTCTCCCTCACATCCGCCGGCGCAATCCACGCACCACACGCCGCGCCGCAGCAATACACGCGGTCGAGCGCCGGAACCGCCAGCTCCGCCACGCGGGCGTGCGCGCGCGGGGCGAGATCGGCACCTAGCACCGCCGCGTTGTCGGTGATGCTCCACTTGTGTGCATGGTCGTCGCACCCGCAGCGCGGGGGAAAGGGCGCCGCGCCTTCGTTGGTCTTCCTCGCGAGCGCCATAGTGAAGACGGTGCGTATGCACAGGTGGCACCACGGCGCACCGTAAGGGGAGACGCCGAGTTTGTGCGCGGGGAAGGACTCGGCGCAGATGGTGCAGGGGGTGCCTTCTTGCGGTTGGTGCATGCCGCGGACGCCAGTTATGAGGTCGACATAGGCGGGGTCTGGGGCTCTGGAGGGGGATGTTGGGGGGTGAGGGTCGTGGCTGATGGACAAGCTGTGCCGCAGCTGCCGGTGGCGCTCGCGAATCCGGTCCTCTACGTCGCGGCCGAGCGGCTCGTACGTATCCGGATGCAGCATCGCCTCGCCGCGAGAGAAGGCGATGGCGCGCTGCGCGGCGTGGTAGTGCCTTTACTCGGCAATGCTGGTGGTCGGCGGCGTTCCGGTGTTGCAGTGACGCGCGGCTTGGATCATGCGGTACTCGAACTCGTGGTCGTGGAAGGCGTTCTGCAGCTGGCGGTGCGCGTGGATGATGACGCGTTCTAGTATAGAATATGCCTCGGCGCCGATTCTGTTGAGGTTGGCGTGTGTTGTTTGGGCTGGGCGGGGGTTTATATCGGCGGCGGGTGTTGCTGCTGGTGGGTGTTGCTGCTGGTGGGTTTGTGGCTGGTTGGGGGGATGGGTCTGATGCTTGGGGCATGGGGCCTTGTAGCATTGCGCGTACGCGGTCCAATGTGCCGCTAAGTGGTCGTCTCTCTGAAGGAAGTAAGGTATAGGGGGCGATCTCGTCGGGCGGAAGGTCATCGTGTACCAAGGTCTGGACTAGGTCATGAACACCATCCATCTCCCCAATATCCTCGTACACATCCCACGCGAAGGGTTCTCGCGCGTGGCTGGTGGAGGGGGTGGTGGTGGTATCCTCCATGGTAAGCTGAACGTGAGCTAGTTGTTGGGTCTTGGGAAAAGAGCCGATTGCGCCTCTGGGGTGCGCACTGGCGTCGCTGTTGAGCTGGGTTTCGATTTGCGGGGTGTCGGGGGACGTGTCCATCGTGAATGCCTACAGATTGAAGATATTCGAGTCCATCTTTGCGATGTTGAGGGACTGAGATGGATTGTCGTTGGTGGTGGATAAACTGATGTAGGAGAAACGCCGAAAAGAGGACAATATTGAATACCACCAGTTTGCGAAGGACCTTGCCTAAAGTGAAGCGTCAAGTTAGTGCTCAGTTAGAAAGCATCCTAGCCACGTGAATCTTCGTCAACAAGTTGTCACGACCCCCGTTGGGAGACTCAATGAACTGGGGCAATAACGTGGCCTCGCACTCAGCTCACATATTGGGACTGGAACAATCGAAATCAATTCATTCCCGTCCGTGATCATTAGAACTCTGACGAACCTCCAGTAGCGTGCCAGCCCGCCGACCTCATCCCAAAGGGACCAAGCGTGCGATCCAACACTTTCTTTCTTCTCGCACAGGCTGGCTATTCAGCATACCGTCGTTTGTGCACCCATAATATCTTTCACCCAGTCCAGACCGACCCATCCTGTCCATCCAAATTGGTCGCGACCCTTTCCACGCCATAAGAATTGCTCGACCCGTAAGAAACAGCAAACAAGAACGCCCCTTGTACCCAAAGCACACGCTGAAAACGACAAATTCGAAGCTCTTTTCCCTACCATTTTTCACCACTCTTCGCCATGATCCGATGCAGGTGACTGCGGTACTGGACTGGGAGCATTGTCGCCCTCTTCTTTTGCACTCGAGCTCTCCCAGAGATCAAAGTCCTCGCCTGTTCCCTCTAGCGGCTGCAAGCTAGCCTCAACAGGGGTCGTAGGGGACTCAGCGTCCTCCACGGCGATCTCGACCTTGATTTCGGAGGCAAGTTCTGTCTCGCGCAGAGTGCTGAACGCCTGCTGCGGCTGCTCGCCGTCGACTACAGTGCCGTCTTCGTCATCACCAGGAACAATGATGACATCGGAAGGATCCACGCCCTCGGCGTAGAAGTCCTCGGCGTTGAGATCGCCTAGCGCGGTGCGAGGCTTCTCGTACTCCATGCCGCCTTCGCTGACCACGGCGGCATTTCTGCGAGTCGAGGTCTGAGAAATGTCGTCCGCGGGAGGTACGTTCTCTTTGCCGCGACCCTCAGCCTTCTCCTTGCGTAGCTTCCTCTCGCACTCCTCATCGCTGCTGATGTCCAACCTGCCGGTGCTATGCTGGAGCATGTTGGTCATTTCCTGTTCCGGTGTGTCCTCGTGGATGTCGAAGAACCATGACGACTTCGAGCTGGTGCCGTATAGGCTGTCTGTGGTTACAGATGTGGCCTTGCTGGTAGTCGACGAGCGGGAGGCGTAGCTAGGGACGCTCCCCTTAAGAGCGGCATCAAGCGAGAAGCCCCCAGAGAACAAGTTGAACGCGGGCGGATCGATGCGGCCAGCTCGTCGACGGTTGAGGATGCCGACGCGCTTGTTACCACGTGGCGGTGAGCGACCAGCGGGAGCCGATGTAGGAGCACTTGAAGTCTTGACCAAGCTATTGGCAATCTTCTTGGTAGGCGACTTGGGATTCAAGATGGAGCGCGCGCGAGGCGCGGCAGTCTTGTGTGGGGTGGACGAAGAGAGGCCATTTTTGCTAGCCAAAGAGGGAACAGAGTATGACTTTGTAAGCACGAAGGCAGCTGGTTTGAAGTAGTCCTTGTTCGCACCGCCAGAGCTGACCTTGGCGCGCTTCGAGAGTAGCTGTGCAGGGTCGATGTTTTCAAAGTCGTGGGAATGGAAGTAGTCGGCGACCTTGCGCTTACCGGGCGAAGTAATGATGGGGATCGCTATGGTCCGATTAGCATCGATGCGGTAGAGAATAGCTCAATTGAGAGCCGTCGCTCAAGCCGTGGGCCATGGGCCATGCGCAGCAGGTAAGCTGAGCGAGATGAAGGTGTGACAAGGCTGATACTTACAGTTCTGGGCGTTCTTGACGCCGTTTAGACTCTGCAGCCGGGTGCCATCTAAAGGCGCGAAAGGCTGGCGAACAATGGTGGCCATTGTGTCGGAAATGGGAGAGCGGCCCGGGTGTTAGGTTGCCAGACAAACAAACAAATCAACAAACACAACCACGCGCAATGTACCCTGTGGATAGGAACAGGAACAATTGGCGAGCGATGGATAGCCGATTGGCTTTGACGGTTGAGCTTTCAGCGTGTCGTGCAGGCGCGTGATGGAGCTGGGACCTGGGGGTCGCTGCGGTTGAAAGAAAAAGGAGGGGCGCGGTTCCGGTGGCCAATGCTGTGCAGTGGAGTCTAAAAGTGACCAGGGGCTGTCGAGATCAGCTCTACTTGACGGCGATAGTGGAGCCCACGGGTGGATTGAATCGACTTCGAAATGCGAGATTCTTCAGTCTCGGGAAATAAAGGAGAAAAGAGGACGAGGAAGAAGGGGAAAAGGATTCGACAGCCGGGAAATACCAAAAGGTGTGGGAGGGTATTGTCTTATTGCGCGCAGTTCGTTGAGGAGGTGGCTTTCCGTGTGCCACGCAGGAGGAAAGGTGAGAGGGGCGGAGATACGCAGATACCACAGTAGAGGTAGAGAGAAAACAGGAAAAGCAGGGTCCAGATCGGGGCAAGATGACTGGAGAGGTCTCAGTTGAGAGGCGTTGTGTGTGCGAGGAAGAGGCCTGGTCCCGATGGAAGAGGCCAAGCGCGGATCTAATGCTTCATGCGCCTCCCAACGAGGTCAAGCTCAGTCCTGGCGTGTGCTGTACTTGGACCTGGCGGAGAATGTTCTGCAGAATGCCTTGTGACGTGGTATTTGGACCAGTGAGAGTGGTCAGCTCGCCCGCCAGGTGAGACGCTGATGGCCGATGCAGGAAGTGGTTGCAGAGGGTGGTTGACGCTGATTGGGCCGAAGGGATTCGAGCTTGTGCAATAGCTGCAATGCGATATTAGTATTGGTGAACCCCTGGTTCCTGGGAGAGAACCGCTTCGGATGAATTGGGGTCTCGAAGCCGAAGAAATGGAACCGTCGACACAAGGTTTGAAGGGTTCAAAGTCTGCGGTGTGGCGAGTGTTGCAGGTGCATGTAAGAGCAGATCGGGTTGGAAATACGACAGGTAGGCTGCATGGAGCAGCCCAGCCAAGATCGTGTGTCCCAACTATGCAAGGTCAAGGGCAGATACAGAAATCCGTTGCTGGAATCCGATCGGGTAGTGCTTAGTGCTGGGCAAGGAGGGATGGGCATCTAGTGAAGCTGCCTGCACACGTACATTTGGAAGGCCGGGATCTTTGCAAGATTTGGAGGGTCCAGCCTTAGTCAAGGACTCTCAAGGCAAACAACACTTGGGTGTTCCGATATTCCGGGACCTGGTGCAAGGCCCTGAGTCTTGATGAAGGGGGACTGGGGACTATCCCTGGTGGCGCGTGAGCTCTCGCGGCAGGTTGGCGTACCGCGTAGAGTGGGGAGGACTGTGGACTGCAGCAGGCCGTCTGATGCAACGGAAAGAATCGACTGGAGTGACAGAAGCACAGGTCTGGAGAGACGATGCAGGTGAAGGACTTGTGTCGGACAATAGGATCGTCGACTCGGTTTCTGCAGCTGTCGCCGTTGTGATGGTGGCAAGGCGCCCGAGTGAGACTGGTGAGCTCTTGGGGTCGGTGAAGCTGGAAAGGCGTTGCGAGACGTTGCAACCGGAAAATGGACGGAGTGGGGACGGTCAATCGACGTGATGTGCCACGCTGCAGTGCAATGCAACCGGATTGAGATAGTCGATGTTCAATGGCCTAAGGAAGCACGAATTATCTCGTCCAAACGGGCAATGAGGAGCGCATGTGGAAAGAGAAGCAAACTTGCTGCTTCCTTCCTTTCCTCGCTTTCAGAGCAAAAGTGGCACAGGCTTGCACCTGTAGCCCAGGCTTCATTCTCATTGGCCATTTCCGCAGGCCTCTATCCCTGCCGGCCAATCATCGCGTGTAGGCCCCCATAGAGTCTGACACGAGGAAGCCGCGAACTTGACAAGACACCGCGTCGGGAGCACGACCCTTCCACCCGGCACAGAAGTATCACCAAGTCCTTCTTTCTTTGCCAAATTGGACCACCTCGAAAGTCTTCCCGCTTCTGGTCTGCATGACGTCTTGCCGTCCTGCACGCACTCAACATCTACCGGCTGTCAGCCACCGCATTTATGCACCGGATCGCCGCCGTCCGCACCCTCCCTTCGATGAGGAGGACGAGCCGACGTCACTGCTGAAAGTGCTTGCAGCTTACTGTGGACCCATTCAGGCATTAACAGACTTGTCGCTGAGGCCCTGCAAGATCTGATAGGGGTCTACCAAGTACCCTGGGCCACATGGAGCTGCTTGTGGGACCCTCCATACCCGGACAATTGCATCTTCCGAAAGAATCGCATCACACTTCGGCCGTCTGTTCGGGTGCCAGCCGTCTTCCTCTTTTTGCCAAGTACAACTACTTGGACGGTCAGCTCGACGCAATGAACTCGGTTCGAAGATCGTTCAAAGATCGTCCTCGCGGGCTGTCAGCAAGACACCTGGGTTGTGAGACACTGCTGCCTTCCAGAACTTTGAGCTTCGCTTTGAGTCTGTTGGCAAGCGAATTTTAGGTTGCCAACCCGGGGACATCTCGCAGGAGGCCCAGAGTTAGGACAAGTCTCACGTCGATGAAGCCATCCATCCTCGGAATAGCTCACAACTCACGAGACCAGTCCCCGCAGAAGGCGACGGACAGCGAACCAAGCTTGACCGCAGCTTGTATGCGATGAGTATCGCATGAGGCAAGTCATCGGCCCACCCGAGTGGTTCGCCTTCAGACGGTATTGCTTCGAGGTCCGCCATGCCAGCTGCAACACCCCAGCTGCACGTGTGAACAGACGACATCATCGAGCGACGACGATGCTTTCCTCTGCAGCACACCGCATTTCGTCGAGGGCCAGACCAGCTTCCTCCAAAGCTCTGGCCACTAGTCCACGGCACTTGCTGCCAACATCTGGTGTCACAATTGTGTTGCTCCCGAGGACCTGGGCTTTGGGCTTTATGTGACTGTAGGTTGCGTTTTGTCTCCAGATTACTTCCATTCCCCGTTTCGAGATGCTGAATCTATTCTTTGGCTTCTCGTTGCACTCCTTCTCTGGCTGGGACTTTCTATCTACCTTCAGAGCCTGCAAGTCCAATGTGTCAGCAAGTGCATGACTTCGTTATATACAGGACTTGTGAATGGGCTCACAGATGGTCTGGATGCGTTTCTACAGCGCTGCCATTCGCGCTTGATTGAGCTCAGAGTCGCACAGACAGCAACACCGAGATGCGAGGCAGTTGAATTGGCGCTGATACCCGGGGGCGGATCTCATGGGAGATCTCCCAAGTCGGCAGTAATGTAGACATCCGGCTTGCCTTCTCCCCACCCCCCCTCCAAGCTTTTGCCGTGGTGCTTGGCTGGAACAACCTTATGGGAGCGGATGAAGGACAAGTGTTGCAAGGTGGAGGGACAGATCGACGCTCCGCACCTCGATCGCAACCCACGAAACAAATACTCTCGTGCGCACCCATGTATTCGTTGGAGCTGCCCTCCAAAACGCGATGCTCCCCGTGGTGTGCTCGAAATACCAGCTTCCCGAATCGCGAATTATAGTCGCCGCTATCGTGGAGCATTAGCGAAACTTGGCCTTCCCGCGCATGTTTGCTATCGCGGCACAAGAAGCCCAGCCTAGATGCCAAGCATGTTCGGCACGATGTCCCTGGCCGTCGAGACCCTCCGGACCCTTGATTCATCCAGGCCTGCAAGCGAGGTCATTCACGATAGAAGGCGTTCTACCAAGCCTATGCTAAGCATTTCCCCCAGTCCACCCCCAACGGTCTTCCTTACCAGATTCCGGATTCTGCTACAATGCCCAAGACTTCCAAATGTTCTTATCTCTTGGAAGTCTCCATCAGGATGGCTTCTTATCAAGGTATCATCGTGTATCATTCGATGTCGTCGTCAAAGTTTCGTTTGGGAACCGGTGCATTTGCGGGATCGCCTATAGGTGCTGGGGCTATGTGATGGTGTGGGGAAGGGAGATTGAGCAAGTTGAGGAATGGATTTAGCATATATTTCCTGACAAGCCCCCAGTCCCCATCTCGGGAGTATGGAACTGCCCTCGTGAAGTCAACTCAGCGTGATCATCGGGAACTCTACCCAGCCATATCTGGTTGAAGACCACACATCGCACCCGCTGCAAGATGGCATCGGACGAGAAGAAAGATGCCGTCACGGAAGTGTCGCCAGACGACGGGCTGGTCATGACAACGAGCATTGGGAAGGGCGAAATGGTACAATCCGCACTATCGGCTACAAAACACAGCCTACTGACCTCGATGCACATAGCTCTCCTCAGATAGCGAGTTGGAACCTATGCATGAGACACTGCAAAAGTAAGCCTGGTGTATCCGACTCTCACAGACTGTCGCACAAGACTTGTGACTAATACCACATTTTCAGGGACCTGAATGTGACGGAAGATGACCTCGCCGAGGCTGAGGCCATCGCGGCGGAGATGAGCACCGAGGAAGTGCAGAAGGTACACACCATGAGCCACATGTACAAACAACACCCAAGAAGCCCTCACCACTAACTGTTCCTCAGCTCATGACCAATGTCCTGCGCATCCACGAGCGGGACCCCAACTTCCCCCACATCATCATCGAACGCATCCAAGCCTTCCTCGCCAACGACGCCATCTTTACCAACCCTGAGAAGCACGAAGCCCTCATCCACGAGATGAAGCTCGAAGCCGCGCTCATCACCAACAACTCGCCCTACGCCGAAGTGCGCGCCGTAGTCGACAACAAAGACGACCCCGCCACGCCCTGCTCGACGATCCGCGCCTGGACCATCGGCGTCGTGCTGTCCGTCTTCTTGGCCTTCGTCAACCAGCTCTTCAGCATCCGCCAGCCGGCCATCGCCATCAGCGCCAACGTCGCGCAGCTGCTGGCGTTCCCCCTCGGCAAGGCGTGGGAGCGCTGGATGCCCGCGTGGGAGTTCACGCTGTGGGGCGTGACGCATAGCACGAATCCCGGACGGTTCAATAAGAAAGAGCATATGCTCGTTGCGATCATGGCGAATACCGCGCAGAGCCTGCCGTATACGCAGTATATCGTCTGGACGCAGGTGCTGCCGCAATATTTCAATCAGCAGTATGCGCGCAGCTTCGCGTACCAGATTCTGATTGCGCTGTCGACGAATTTTATTGGATATGGGCTGGCGGGGTTGACTCGCAGGTTTATTGGTGAGTCTGTTTCTCTTCCGTGACTGAGAAGAATGTTGAGCTGACACCTGGCGGTTGTAGTCTACCCGGCGTACTGTGTCTGGCCCGCGTCGCTGGTCACCATTGCGCTGAACTCGGCGCTGCACAACGATTCGAATGTCACTGTGCCTGGGCCGTTCAAGAAGATGTACAGCATGTCGCGTTACAAGCTGTTTCTTTGGTCGTTTGGGGCGATGTTCATCTACTTCTGGTTCCCGAATTATCTTTTTGAGACGCTCACGTTCTTTAGCTGGATGACTTGGATCGCGCCGGAGAATCACACGCTTGAGATATTGGCGGGGTTCAAGAATGGGCTCGGGGTGAGTCTGTTTTGGTGTGCAACTATGGTCTCGTGGCTCTGGTACTAATGCCCGTGGCAGTTGATCAACCCATTTCCTACATTCGACTGGAACGTATTGCTGTTCGACTCGGTAGATCCCTTGGTAAGCAGCAATTTGGTCGCTGGATCCCCTGGTTCAAGGCAGACACTGACTGTCCCCAACAGATGGTTCCCGCCTTTTCGACTTTCAACAAAGTCCTCGGCATGTTTATCTGGGGCTTCGTAGTCCTGGGCATCTACTTCACCAACACCTGGAATACCGGATACCTGCCCATCAACTCGAACCGCGTCTTCGACCATTTCGGTGAGCTGTACAACGTCTCGCAGGCACTGGACGACCGAGGCCTTTACGACCACGACAAGTATATGAATTACTCAGCCGCCTATCTCGGTGCCGCCAACACAGTCGTATACTGCGCATTCTTCGGCATCTACACGGCAGCCATCACGCACGTGGTCCTCTTTCACCGGTATGAGATCGCCATGGGCTTCAAGAGCTTGTGGAACAATATCCGGGGAAAGAAAACCGCGGAGGGTGTCGAGGGCGGGGAGTACAAGGATGTGCACAATCGCTTGATGGCTGTTTACCCTGAAGGTGAGTACCTTTTTTGCAGCCTTTTTTTCTTCGACCACACATATGCGATGTAACTGACTTTCTTCGACGACAGTCTCCGAGTGGTGGTATTTGGGCTGCCTGCTCGTCGCCTCAGGCTTCGGCTTTGCTGGCGTCGCTGCGTGGCCGACTTTCACCACACCTGGTGTTGTGCCGTATGGTGTAGCCCTTGCTCTTGTCTTCATCATTCCTGTGGGCATCATCAAGGCCATGACGGGTATCGAGGTGACGCTGAACGTGCTGGCTGAGTTTATCGGTGGTATTTGGGTGCAAGGCAATGCGGTATGTCGAGATAATCCGGTCGAGCTCCCGACTCAACCCACGCTGACACTTGTGACAGCTCGCCATGAACTACTTCAAGTCTTTCGGCTATGTGACTACTGCCCATGCCGTGGCTTTCTCTAATGATATGAAGCTTGCTCATTATCTGAAGGTTGGTTTCCCCAGGTAATTGATAAGTATCATGTCCTCGGCCCACAGAAGCTTACGCGCCGTCTTTGCAGATTCCGCCAAGACATACGTTCACAGCACAGATGGTGTCCACCCTGATCTCGACCTTCGTCTGCACAGGCGTGATGAACTTCCAGGTAAGTCTGCCTCCTCCAAGCCAGGTCCGCCTCCCATAGAAACCGCCCTAACACACTTCACCCACCACAGATGAACATCCCCGGCGTCTGCACCGAAGACCCGCCCATGCGCTTCTTCTGCCCCGGCCCCAACACCTTCTTCACCGCCTCCGTCCTCTGGGGCACCATCGGCCCGCTCAAAGTCTTCGGCGCCACCGGCCAATACGGCGCGCTCCTCCTGGGCTTCCCCCTCGGCGTCGCCATCACCGTCCTCATCTGGCTCGCCGTCAAATACACTCCAGCCCGCTACTCGAGCACAAAGCGTATCCTGCGCCAGCTGCACCCCGTCGCGCTCTTCTTCGGCGGCATCAACTTTGCGCCCTACTCGTTCAGCTACGCGTGGCCCGCTGTGCCCATGGCGTGGCTCAGCTGGATTTATGTCAGGTCGCGGTACCTCGCGTTCTGGAGCAAGTACAACTTTGTGCTGAGCGCGGCGTTTAGTGCGGGGATTGCGATCAGCGGCATTGTGATGCTGTTTAGTGTCCAGTGGGCGCTGATTGAAGTGCCGTGGTGGGGGAATGAGCAGCCGTATGTGGGGTGTGAGGCGAATGGCGCGCCGTGTCGCTTGAAGGAATTGGGGGTGGGCGAGCGGTTCTTTCCGTGGTGGGATGGCAATGTTACTCCTGCTCCTTGAAGAGTGGGTGGTGGGTAATGGTGATCGTGGACGGTTTGTGGGAGACCTATCGCCGGTCTGGCATGGTTGAACTCGCTCAACTAGGCAGGTGGATCTTCGCGATTCTAAGCTCTTCCGGTCCGCTTTTCGTAATTTGGCGGCAAGGCTCTGGGCTAAATGATAATTGTACCCTCATGTTGGTCTCCCGCTACTTCACATGCACTTAATCCTATCAGACAACGCTCAGCATGTCTGGACTGGCGCGGTGATTCTGCATTTCGTTCCACTTGAGGCTCAGACAGGATCGCCCGGATGCGAGCTTTTGTACTGTCATCCGAGGTGATACAAGCCACTGAATTGTTGCTGGATGGTAGGTACACAACGACGTCTGTGATGACATGGTGACATGTTTGTAGCCCAGCTCAATGTGTGAGATACCTAGGGTTGAGCGCTGTGGTCTCAGCTCAGCCCAGTAGTACATGTAAGTTGGCTCCAGTGGTTGCATTGCTTCTTCACTTTCTTTACATCATCTCTGACGATTCAAATCATTGAACTTCTGGCTTCCTGCGCTAAAATCCTTCAACCAGAACTCCTCCCTCGTCGTCCTCGGCTTCGTCCTGATATAGATACATACGGCGCTTGTCATCGCCCAATTTGCCATCATTACATGGGGCGGCTACTAAAAACGCATATTCCTGGTCAGATCCGGGCGGCTTTCTTGCGTTGGCAATGGCTCGGCCCCTGTGCGCTCGACGATCCTGTCGGCGGATGCTGACGGGGGCTTGATGGATGCTAAGACGTGGGGTCTTCTGGTGCGGACACGTGAGACTATAGACTCC
Source organism: Plenodomus libanotidis (assembly GCA_022609195.1). Lineage (NCBI taxonomy): Eukaryota > Fungi > Ascomycota > Dothideomycetes > Pleosporales > Leptosphaeriaceae > Plenodomus > Plenodomus libanotidis. Next base: position 39,893 of record JAGKQA010000062.1, read on the forward strand.
GCAGGTGAGCACGGGCTTAAGCTGTTTGTTGAGGATGATTCTGGTGCGCTTGCGGCGGAGGAGTAAAGCCACTGCGGACATACAACAAGGTATCAATCTCCTTAATCAAAGTTCTCGGATGGCGCAAACCAAGATGATGTCAGTATGTTGCCCAGATGGTTCCCATGAGATATTTCATGCCTCATGTACAAACTTGCATTCTCGGCGACGTACATGCAATGACTAAGTGTGCTCGACAGCCTCAACAGACTCACCAGCCTTCGGCTTCAGCTGTGCACGGCTCCCACTCTGCATCAACATCTTGGCGCTCTCCCCATCCCCATACGCATCGACCTTATACACCGGATCCCGTAAGTTCTGCTCAACATCATACTCGCTCCGCACATCAACATCATTGCGCACCCCGATCCGGCCCATCTCCGTCGATCCGGGCGACCCAGGCCAGAGACTCGACGAGCCGCGGCCGGACATACTCTTGCGGCTGCCACCGCTGCCTGAACCCCGCTTCTCTGACAGGGAGCTGTAGCTCTTGGAGACGTAGGTGAAGAAGGGGCGGACGGCGAGTATCGAGGCTGCGAAGAGGGACAGGCCGTGCTCCGTCACGGCCCAGATCATGCTGTGGTACCAGAGGATTTGGAAGTCGGTGTAGTCGGAGGGGTTGTAAAATTTAACGTAGACTTGGAGTTTCATAATGGCGGCGGCGGCAGCGCTGTGTGAGAAGTTCTCGTGTCAGTGGGTGTTTTACAGCAGAGCGCGCAGACGCAGTAGGGAAGAGTAGTAGGAAAGAGTAGAACATACAGCAGCCCAACACCGAACAGAGTAATGATAGCCCACTTCATGTTCCCCAGAATCTGAACGCCCCACAGTATGAAGACCGTGACCAGGACGTGAAACACATTAAACACCACATACGACGCCTCCTGCGCGTAGTTGGAAGCCTCGCACACGGATCCACCCAGCAAGTACGGGCTCTTCCATGTGCACCCAAGGCTGATAATGAGCGTGACGACGACGGTCCAGATGGCGCATATAACCATGTCTGCTATGAGGACAACGCGCACCCAAAATTGCGTGCCGAGCCGGTAGAGGACCAATGCTACGCTGATCTTGACCACGCCGGATATCACGTAGCAGACGTAATTTTTCGCATCGAGGAACTGTCGTCGACATAGAGCTCAGCCATTCTGCACGGCACCGGGTGCCATCAAAATGTGATGATACGTACTGTCTGGAACTCGTTCGATTCATACTCAACAGTCATGGACTTCCAAGCCAAGCCGACCCAGAGGATCAACCCGATCTGCAAAATTCCCTACATGTTAGCTCGAACAGTGCAAGACAAACTCGGCGTCAGAATCGTACCCATGTAATGACAAGCGCAATGTCATCCCACCCGAACGCTCCCTTGCACAGCCTCGTGCGCACAAACAAGCGAAGGCCGACAGAGATCGTGCATAGTATCGGGAAGAAGATCAAAAGGCCGACAGTCTGCTCTTGTAGGCCCATAATGTCGACGTCGAATCGAAAGCTGCAGAAATGAAGTTGAATGTTGGAAAGAAAAAGGCTCGACGTCAGCTAGGCTGCGCAGCTGAAATCATTGGATTCTTAGCTGCAATTATTCTTGAACCCTCTCACCTAGTGGCAGCGGAACGGATCGTCAAGCATGTACCTCGCAACCACACTAGAGCGCGTCCGGAGGCGAATGGTAATTTGAGGAGTGGTGCGCCGACGCGGTCATAGCTGACGCTATTGTTATAAGTGTGTGCTGCAATGCAAGTAAGCCCCCACCACACTCTCTCGGTGGCCCCCCCGTTCGGGGTTGCACTTTTGAGTCGCCCCTGTAGTGAAGCCTGGCTCCGCTGGTTCTTTAGCTGGATCGAATATTCTACAGCGCCAGAGGCGATGCGGCTGGTTTATCTTGCCGCGGAACACGATGTTGCCGCTTGGGTCAGTCGAAGAGCCAGTCATAACGGTGGAGGTAACACGTTTACGTGTTCCCAAGTGACCGCATCGTGCACGTGGTTCCTGGCAAGTTTGGGAGATGCTTCAAGCTTGATGCGTGACAAATGGAACCCAAAGCTGGCATTATTGGCTTACACGCCTCGGAATTGTCAGCTTACCTACTTACTACCTAGGCGCAATACTCACGAGCCTGCATTGCAGGATTGTACTGCATGGCGAGGAACAAATGGCGTCACCTTGCGTGGCTTAAAATAGACACACGTTACCGAGCTCTCGGTCGAATACAGATCAGGTGATAGGATCTCACGGAGCAACGCCGGAGCAACGCCATTCACTCCGGCATCGCGGGTCACTATTTGAGACGAGATGGGGTACATATTCTCGGAGTGCTGCAGTATCGTACATGTAACCATCCACATCCCTTGTCTGGGGAAACTTGCACCGTTGCATCCGATCCCTATTCATGCAGGGGAGAGTGGGGGCTGGAAGTGGGAGAAACACGTTGTCAGCGAGGGTTCTCGAAGGAATGCCATGCGGAACAGATGGCGGTCTGAGCATGGATATGCTACCAGGTGGACAACTGTCACTCACCGTGTTCTGCTGATGCATCAGGGCCTTGTTTTGTCGCACTCGACCCTGGGTTTGGTGGCTACCGTGGTAAGCCTTCCTCCTGACGCCGTCTACAGCCTTCGCCGTTCTGTTTGCCAATCTGTCAAGAAACTCTTTGCACCCAACAGACTCTTCTGGTGTTCAATCGTCCTTCATGTCCTGCGGCCTCGATAGCCTGCGGCCATGGTGGATCCTGTGGTACTGAAGTCTGACGATCCACCTGCATGGCTCCAGCAGGCAGAGTCTCTCAGCGACGGCGCCGGAGACTGAGGACCTTGTGACAGTCGCGCTGGCATCAGCCTGTGATATTCGATACATCCCATAAAGTGCTATCACCGCTGCGTCCTCCTTTTCTTGGGCATTGGCTTTGGTGGTGTCACGTTTCCGAAGAATTTCGCCTTCCTCCGCTTCCTTTCCCCCTCAGGCATGCGCGCCAATTTCAATAACCTGCACAATTCTGAAATGCGACTCTCCAGGTCTTCCACCCATGATCTCGAAACACGTATGGCCAGATCCATCTTCAGCCATTCCGCTTGCAGCGCCCATGCCCTGACGTCGTGGAGGAATGCGTGGCATTCTTGATCTCCAAGCTGCCTTGATAATTGCCAGAACGGGCAGTACGTGCGCGTGCCCCGCGAGTCGATGATCTGCGCTGAGACATAACCCTCGTTCCACCATTCCCGCAGCAGCTCAGGGTAGTGCCGCCCTTCCTCGGCCAGTATATTGTCAGGCTTGGACGTAGAAAGCTCGGGCACAACGACTGCCATGTGCGGTGCTTCATCATATTGCGACCACGAGCGCGCCAACTCCTCTGACGTGCTAGCCCTACCGCGCGTAAATGTCGCCTGGCGGGGAGGAATTGTCAGCATCAACGTCTGGCCAAGTCAGGTTGGAGCAACCTACCCATTCCTTGTAGTGAATTTTCCGGACATGGTCTTTGAATTTCATGGTCGCCGTGTTCTCAAACGCTAGCCTCGCCCGTTGGTAGATCTTGGTCTCAAGGCACATGATCTGTAGTTGAAGGCGCATGTCCGTGGTAATCTTCGCACCATTGACGAGACGTTCGAGGGCCGGCACCCCCGGTACGTCCACGTCCCCGACCCCACGTTGCGTCGGCTTGAGTCCTAATATGGGGCCCCATGACTTGTTTGGGTAGTGTTTAAAAGCGATTAGCCCTTTGTGAGGAACGAGGCCTCTCGCTAGCCACCTGCAGAGCGTCACTCTTCGAGCCTCGTTGTTTACTCCTGTTGGCGGAGGCTTCGTTACGTATCCCACCGCTTTTATGAGGCGCGCGTAGCCACCCTTCACCATATTCCTCCGTGGAATTGATGGAGTGTTCGACGAGAGGCCGGGAAGCTGCTGGAGCGCGTGTTGGTCGAAGGAAGGTATCAGGAGGAACTGTCGTCTGACCTTCCAAATCAGCGATGTTGAGCTACTGAAAATCTGATGTGAGGACAATCGGGTTAGGGTTTAAGTGCCAAGATGACAGAACCCTGACGACTTCACTAGGATATCCCTGTACCGGCGAGGCTGAGGTGAGGTATCCCTGTCAGCACAACGTCTTCGGCTCACTTCCTCGCGAGCCGCGACGAAGCCCTAGAATAATGATGCGAGTGAAAAGCAGACAGCCTCTCTTATGAGACTTCGATAACTGGCGGCCCTAAGAACAGTATCGATTGATTACAGACCTAGGCTGTGTTGTATCACGCCACGAAGCGGGCTTGCGCACGAACTCCTCGTCCTAAGGCATGATCATTGCAGGATCCAGTTGCAAATCGAAATCAAGTTCGTGAGTCTTCTCGACTTATGTAAACGAACTATTACGTGCGACTCAATGGCTAATTCACTACACGCAGTTCATAAAGACTACAACTTTAAGACCGGAATACCCTTACCTCTGCGCCACAACCCCCTCCTCTAGGATAGAGGATCATCACCTTTGGGAGAATTACCTAGGGAACAATCGCCTTTTGAGCAGTCACCGCTAGATAACCATTTTTAATATACCCGCCTTCGGCTGTACTAATTGTATCACAAAGAATTGGCTGAGTATGACTTAGATGTCCGAAAGAATCCGGTTTAAATATTGGTAGTCCTATCCGGACAGCGTTGTTGACGCCAACGTGGACCCTTTCCCATCCCGAGCACCAACAAAGGAGCGCAAGTCGCACTAAAGAACCCGAACACTGTAAAACACCACCCGGTGCTCATATGATCTTTCATGATATCAAGTACAGCCAAGGCCGTGGCAGCTAGTGCACATCTCACGATGCTAGCCGAAGCTGCCGCAATCGATGAATTTTCCGGATTCAAGTCCGTGAGCAAGGTGCCCAGCGCCTAATGTCCAGCATGTCAACACACGATCCCGGATGAAAGTTTAAGATTTGGCGCATACTGAGAATAGTCTAGTGGTAGCAAAACCTGGGATGGCTTGCAAAATAAGTGGTACAGAAACGTGCTACGGGCCATGCCAATGTGTTAATTAGTAGATGGACCGAAACGTCGGGACCGACGGTGCTGAAAGTGTCTTTGAAGATGCTTTCGTAAAATACAGCTCGATATTGAACTGCCCAACCATAGCCAATGGTAACAATGGTTGTCAAGAGGACCAAGTAGAGAGCACTTTTGAGTCGGGCTTTCTCTAGTGGAGAATCATCCGTACTATCCTCCAATGTCGAGCTTGCCGAGACACTACCGCTACTTTTGGATATCTTTGCGTAGTCATAGTCCAACAGTCGTCCTGGTATATGGTCAATATTGGGCATGATTGAAAAGATTGGAGTGGTGCAAGACTCGCCTCAGGTAAGAAGACTCGCTAAGCAAGCCACCCCGAGCGGGAGGTATATCAGCCCGGCTTCGAGCTCACTGTACCCATAAATATCCATGAACAAAGATGACAAAGATGCTTCAACACCGCAATAAATCATGTAGTAGATGCCGTTTGTAATCAGCACTATCGCAGCGTTAGGCAGGACAAGGAGGTTCAATGAAGCCAGCGGGTTCGGCAGTGACAATTTGAGACGTTGACTATGCGGTGCCGGCCCAGGATCATTGCTCTTCCAGTCAATAAAAAGCGACCACAGTATTTTGTAGTTAACGCCATGAGCTGGTACACTCCCATTGCCGACCAGACGGCGTGCTGTCTTAGGAAGGGTGACGAGGTTTAGGACAAGGCAGAAGTCGCCGACGATCGCCAGGAACCAGAAAATCCATGGCCAGACTAAAGACGATGCCAGCGCCCCTCCAATTACTGGTCCTAGAGGAGGGGCAATGTTTGGTCTATACACGCCACATTCAATTAGTGAGAGAGTGTGCCGAACTCTGCAGGAAAGGACTGGCATACCCGAGAAGCATGATGGTCACATATGAGCCTCTTTCGGCACGGGTGTCGACATCCGAAGTGACTCCATATCCCAAAGAAATAGTACCAATTCCCCCCCCCCCCCAACATCAGCTGGCAAGCTTATTCAGAAGCATGAGGCTGAAGCGGCATCCTACCGGAACTTCCAGCAATCTGCAATATCCGCAAAACCAGCAGGGCTGGGAAGCTCTTCTCCAGGGCAAGGCCGATGTTCGAAACAAAGTAGATTGACATGGCCATGATGTATATCGGTCTCCGTCCTAGGTGATCGGCCGCATTTCCTATGAGAGCTGGCGCCACACCTGAAACGATCATATATGTTGTAATGGAGAACATGCTGTTGCGCCCGCCCCATACAGCGGCCCCGATCCTTCTTACCCGATCGGGTCTAGCGCGCCGCCCCTAGCGCACGCCGCCGCCTCCGCCAACGTCGTCGCAATATAAATAAGACGCCCTGCTTCCAAAGTCCCTCTCCTGTACACTGAACTCTTTTGTTCTTCAGCTCTCCCCTCTTTTCCCTGTCTCGAGAGCCATGCCTTCTTTCTTCGCCCCTGCTGTCTTTGTCGTCTCGGCCCCCTGATGCCTCCCCTGTATAGCCCTCGTTGGATGCCGCCCCTAGCTGCCTTATCCCACCAGCACCCACCCACCCCGCCTACCCATCCGCTCTTCCTCTTTGGCTTTAGCCTAGCTCTCCTATTTTGCCTGCCTATCCGCCTATGCATTACACTCATGAAATTTGCTGTATAGACGATACTTACCCTATAGCGCGAGCTCCAGCTCCAGCAAGTCGCCCTCCTCCGAGCAACACGCTGCCAAAGCCGCATAGCCATGCCTGCTTATCACAGCCAGATCGATCCTGCGCGCCAACCTCCCCGCCTCTCTCCCTCCCTCCCCCCCTTCACGCCACGCCACTGCCTCGTAGAGACGGTAGGCCCGCTAAGCATCATCATCGTACTCAGCGGCCCCCCTTTCCATAAGATCATCAATGTATGCTGCGCTGCTGCCTAGCTACCACAACCAATTGCAAAAATGCCTTAGGTAGGAGCGGCGCTATTTGCGCCGACTTAGCAAGGCAGCCTCGCTACATGGACGAGCCCCGACCGCATCCTTCTATATCAGCTGGATATCTCGTAGGTCTTGGCTGGGCGGGGTTTAAGCGCTCCTTTAAGGCAGTATGCAATAGGGCGGGTTATGCCAGGGTTAGGATGCGCACCTTATTCGATGGCTATCTATTTCCGATTAATAAGCAGTTGGCCCAGCCTGCCTTTTAGCATTATATAGTTTGGGATCCTATAGGCCGGTTGCATAAAGGATGCGAATCGATAAATTAATAAGTCGATAATGATGCATCCTCGCCCCCGGTAGTATACATAACTAGTCGTTTCGCATCCAAGCAGCAGCATAGCGAAGCCTAGATGCGCCGAAGAGGGCACCTGCGCATTAACAGAGGCGATGGCACTATTGCATAGTGTTTCTTTGGACTTTCGTAATTAAGGGTATAGGAGCGAGAGGGAGCGAGCGGGAGTGAGAGAGGGCGCAAGAGGGGCCGCAAAAAGCGCCTTATTTCTGCAATGGCATTCATATTGGCTCGGCAGCGATGGCCAGGTCTAAAGTCTGGCTTGCCTCAAAGACTTGCTGCTTTTATATATGGCTTAGCAGTTATATGATTGGCAGCAAGATAAGGAATCGAGGGGATGGCAATCCCCCGATTATCCAATTTGAGAACCAATAGGGCAGGACGGCTTAATAATAGCAGAGCCAGCCCATTAGCTCGGCCGCATGTTTATTTGGTGGATGGGATTAGGTGGTGGGACGGTGGAGCGAGCTCGTCTTCCGATTCCTATGCCGGCGCGCATATATAAACTCGGTCCCCTCGCCCATCGAGGGAGCACTTCGAAAACGCGGTCAAGCTCACCGAGCCCCCCGAAACCAGCACGCTTGCTCTTGCAGCATGCCTTTATTACACCCGCACTCTCTGCCCCACAGCATTCTGCTTTACCCTACTCGTTTTAAGATTACTTTAGCTAAACGCTCTACCACGGTATAATAGCTACCATTCCCCATAGCACTTCGACCTTACGCCACGCCATAATAGCGGGTGGAATATCTACAAGCCGTTCTTCCACTTTAGACCCGACTCAAGGGCCCTCGGTAGCCTCGTATCAAGCTGCAACACGGCTGCTGCCCACAGCATCTGATCCTCGACGCCAGATCGCCGGGGACTCTCAGGATCACGCCATCCTGATTTCTAGCGACGAGGAGTCGGATTCAGGCGATCTCGAAGAGAACAGGAGCAACGTCTCTTCGCCGCCGCCCGGCGCCGCTCCTAAATCCCCACAAGATGCATACGATCTACCATGCCCGGCTACTACTGCTGTTCCTCTCCAACAAGACGGAATGCGGGCTCCAAGCCATAACGAGCCAGGTCGAGATAATAGCAGCGACGATAAAGGCAATTCCTATTTTGCGCCGGTCGAGGCGCTTTGGACGACTCGCCAATATAAGGGCAGCGGCCGTCAAAGCGCTCTAGCAGGTATGTCACTGGAATTCTTCCTACTGGGGCGAATCTGTTCTCTGACCATAAGCTAGCAGGCACGCCGCGCTCTACCATACTATGTTCCGGGAGCGATGATGATGGCGCACCGCCAGCCGCTCCTGAAAATGATAACCCGGACGACACAGTTGGCTGGCGCCAGCCGTTTCAACACTGGAATTTGCCGCGCTCTGCAGCGACGCCGCTATCGGCCCCAGTCCCAGTCTTTACAATCCCTCCCGCGGCATTGCTTCCCCAGGTGGAACATGGCGCACTGAGGCTTGCTGCGTACCACCCTCTACACACAGCAAGGCAGACGCCCATTCACAAGGATCCGGTTGACGCGTCCACTCCAGGAGTGGAGCCTCATGCTTTGCCTAATGTCGCCCGCTGGCTCTCGCCGGATTCGTTACAGCCGGGACGTGCCATAGATACAGACTCTACGCCGTCCTATGCTTCAGCAGCCAAGGGCCACACAGATGTATAGGCGCGATCCCCTCAAGCCGAGCCGACACCAGATCTGACCGAAGATGCGCAGGGTCATGGACTCCGCCGTGCTTACCAGCCTCGCAGCATGGAACCCGAGGTCGAGACAGTCGAAGTGCTTCGGCAAGTCGAGGCTTCCAATGACCAAGCCAGTCCTCGTCGTTGTTCCCGTTATCGCCGGCTCGCTTATGGGAACAATGTCAGCAGCAGTACCTTGCCTCACCCTCAAGATAGCAGTACGAAGCAGGCGGACGGCATGATGTGCTTATCGCCCCGCAAACGCCGTAGGTCTAGCGTGTCCAACCCGTTATACGTGCTCGGGAGCACACCCATACAGTCGAGGCCCTTGCGCGGCCGGACCTTGCAGCGACAACGAGCCCATGTTTCCAGTCCAGCCTCTAGCCCAGCGCAGACGAGCACGCGCTCGCCGCGGCGCCGGGTCCTCCAGTCACCGCCCTCTGACCTTAGTCCTAGCGTTGCGCCACAGCCAACCCTATCCTCTCTAGCTAAGTTTGAGGAATGGCCCCTTGCTGATGCCACTCTAAAGCGGGTCATGGTCGATGACGAAGTGGTTTTCCAGCTCCAATTTAGTTGGGACTCCTATCTCCATCAGACGCGGACAGCATCTATCGACGGTCGCCCACAAGAGGAAGCACTCAGTAAAAGACATCGCATTACGAAGCCTAATGCGTCCTCGGCGCGTAGTTTCACTATAGACGAAGATGAGTGTCTCGGAAAGCTTAAGAAGCAGAACCTATGCTAGAAGGAGATCCACGCGCAATTCACAGCCTCATTTCCTCAGCGGCAGCGAAGCCTGAGAGCATTGTAGGCTCGTTGGTCGAATAAGCGGAAGGGAAAGGTCGACGCGGCTTTGCGGGCGGCGCGACCAGAAGATGGGCGGGCCGCGGGAGAAGAAGTGGGCAGAGGAAGCTGCGCGGCAATCCAAGCTATTAAGAGGAGGCCGGCGGCGGGGTCTGAAGCGAATAACTATCTCCCAGCCCCCAATTATATTATTAACGGGTAGGCGTTCTGGAATATGGAGTCTCTGCGCGACCGGCGCCGGCAGTGCGATACTTGTACGGGTCGCTGGGTCGTGGAATATCTAGTGCGCTGGGAGAACTGCGGAGCCGAGAGCAATACATAGGAGCCGAAAGCATCCCTCAAGCGAGACGTGCCGGCAATCGTACGGGCATTTAAGGAAGGTTTACTATCTGGAACTTAAGGGCCGGCCACTACAGAAATACCGCACACCAAAGATTATCTAATAGATATCAGGATAGCACATTTCATATCTATATAATAACTACAATGCGAGGAAATGCCTCGGCTTATATCTCACGCTGGGTGTTGGAATCCTAAGAAATTCCTAGCTATGCCCTCCTCTTAATAGTAGAGAATAGCGGGAAGTTGTATTGCTGCCGTTAAGACCTGGTTTTGGCACCTACCCACACTCGTTTCAACAAATTATTAAAAGAGAGGAAATTATGAGAATCAATCTTATTATAGCCGTTCATCTGCTTTCCGTAATATTTCGCCACACACCGGCTCCTCAGCTTTATAAATCCGTCCCTCTTAAGCTTAGTGCAGACTTCGTGCATTAAGCCGCAATCCTCTTACTTGGACCCTCCAGATCCTTGCTTCTTTGGACGATGGGACCCCGATGGCAGCCTGTGGGAGCTCCTGTGGCGCTTATTCGATGAAGCTTTATGGCGATCGTAGCTTTTCCCTTAAGTCGAACTCGATATGACGCTTACGGTAAGCCTAGCGGCTGGGTCGGAGGTAGTAGCTATTGACTGGCTTGCCTATGGGGTATAGGCGAGTTCGTCTGCACTAGTGTCGTCCTCGGACGGTGATACGGCTATTGTCATTAGGCTTTCCTTCCTTTCTGCTGCCTGGTACCGAGCATTCGCATCCCTAGTGAACGCGTCCCGGTGCTGCTTCGCCAAATCCCTTAAGTTCCTATATGCAGTGGCCCCGCGGCGGAATGACTCGACATTCCCAGTCATTCCTCACGTGTCGATTTGAGTCATGTGGTACTCGGGCCGGTCCCCTTCCGTCGCCGGCGCGGTAGTATGGTGTGCGTACAACTAAAGTTGTCCATTATGATAGGTGGAAGTGTAGGTATAGGCCTGGCCGTCATAGACAGCCTCTTCTCGACCATAGTTCTGCAGGCTATGCATGGCCCGGCTGCCGATTGCTCCATTATAGCGGGCTTGCCGTATCATCACTGCCGCCGATCCATCCGGTCCCTTCGCCTGCATGAAGAAGTTGGGCGCCAGCAATCGGTCCGTGGCCGTGGAGAGGACGATGTAATGTTGGAGCTCGTTGCGGATACTTGGATAGAGCTGCTTAGGGAGGGCTCCGAGGGCGATATCTGGCATGGGGGCTGCGATCGTCCGTTAGTAAGTGGCTCCAGATTCCCAAAAACCATAGAGCTGGCAGATGGATAATTGGCCTCCCGCGAACCGGCAATAGGCAGGATCACATATTTCATCACATCGTCCTCGTTATTCGCCTGAACATCCGTCTCTTAAAAGGCCTTAAAAGCGCTATTTAAAACTCGAGATAGGGAGAGTAATAGTCTCGGGACCACTAATACTGCTTTGACTTTCTTCACTTCCGCCTTCTGCGACTTCCAGGTTATATGGACACGATGATCGGTCAAAAGCTGATCGAATCCACAGTTATAAGTAGACGACTTCCTACTCTTGGTCGTCCCCGACTTAGTCATAGTGGTCGGATCGGTAGACTTGGTCGCTCGGCTCAAGTTGCGGTGCGAGGAGCCCATGGCGCCGGCGCTATTATGCTGCCTTGCTGCAGGATCTAGATACCCTCGGAGGTCCCATAGGTCTGGTCCGCCGTGATGGGCGAAGCGAGCAAGATCTTGATTAGGCTCCAACGCCGACGACGAAGGAGGCGAAGGTGGCGGCGAGGTATGTCGTGCATGATTGCGTCGGTCGAATTCTTTTAAAGCAGAGCGAATAAGTGGGATCGTCGAGAATCTATCCCAGAACTCGGGCGGATAGTGCCAGACTGGGAAGTTATAGGACGCGTAGTCTCCACTTATTGAATAAGCAGAATGCTCATTCGGTAAGGACGGATTTGGTTTGCGAACTTATGCTCGGCGATCGTCTGGCAAATGCTCATCTGCATACTGTCTCTTGCGCTTCTGCAGTGTCGCCATGGAGGCCTATTCGCAGGACGCGACTTTGATATCGGGAAAGTGTAATGATATAGGGGTCGTCGGCTGGCTGTAAGCTTACTTAGCCGCCATTAGCCACAACCTGCCGCGCATAGAAATTGGCTCTTAGACGAAACAGAGATTGTCAGCCATCCAATGAAAAACATAGTATAGTAGCAATCCCGTTTACGACGCGGGGAACGCATAATGTCTAATCCTATTGGTGACCTGCTGCGATGAGTTATAGCTTATAGGGGGCACGCAACACTAATAGCTATAAGATTAGCGCCTGGCAGTAAGTCACCAGGGCAATGGTCATGCATCTTGAAATGGATTACTGCACGTCATAATCCGATGGCGAGAAGCTAGCCCCATCCCCCACAGGCAACCCAAAATGGCTGCGACCAACCTTAGCTGGCCACAGGGGACTTTGCCTACGGTTCCCTGCACGAATATAATTTAGCAGTTCTTTAGCGGTTCGTTGGCGGTTCTTTAGCGGTTTGTAGAAAAGTCTGTAACAGTAGAAGGATTTAGGAAGCACCGGTCTAAATGACAGCCAACTAAAGTTAAGAAATTGTAAGGCGTTTACAACTTTCAGGAATCGTAAAATGGGCAGTGGCATCTTAATAAATAAACCAGGCAATATTTAGGGTTGGATCCTTAAAGGCAGGTATTGGTAGAAGCATCTACCACCAGCGACCCCAACCTAGGGACTGGCCACAGCCCGATCACCACAACCTACAGGTGAGCACTGGTAACCCTACTACGACCTTACAGCTCGATTGGGGTTAGCAGTCTTCAGGTTGGGGTCTCCCTATTGTGACCGGTCCTGTGAAGTGGATAGATGGACAAGGAAACCAGGGAATGGGCAGACGGACAACGAAACCATGGGATTGCGGGATCCTGAGCTCTAGGTTTTCGGACGGCGTCCAAAACCTCCCCGTGCCGCGAGCCGCCCGCGCCCTCTTGCCTTTTGCTAGAGGAAGGAGAATTCTCGTGCATCACTTAGACTCGACATGGAAGCCGGATTGAAATGCTGGCATTCGTCTACTTTTTCCTGGAAACGACTGTTTGGATTTTATTGCAACCGCGTACACCACAGATCTAACACCCCCATCCCAGAACACGCTCGACCTAGACGCACGACGATGTTCCCCGCTTGCTGCTACTGCCTATATTCACCCCATATCCAAGGCTGGCAGTACATATCAATGCGTGAAATTGCTGATTCAGGGTCTTCTCACTTGTCTGCCGGCTTCATCTTCTTGACTATGTGCTTTGCCTCAATGACCCTGCCGTCCTTATCGATTGCATATGCCGTGTAGTGCTTGCGCATATCGGCGGGACTTTGGTGTTCAGACTCCCTATTTGATGACAATTTTCTGTCAGTGTGTGGAAATACGATGATAATGGCAATAACAATTGAGGACATGAATAGATGGACTGACTTCATGGCGACCTTGACAGTCTCAGGGCTGAATTCGTCGGCGACCTCTTCAACGAGGTCGCAAAATTCGTCCTTTACCGTGGCCGCTGGAAACCCAGAAGGTCGGGTCCACGCAGTGGTTTTGTCGACATATTCAGCTGAAAGAGCACGACCACCCTTAGTGACGGTTCTGATGAACTTGCTGGAGACGTATTTGGCGGACATGATGATATGTAGAACACGGTTGAGTTGAAAGTTGTATTACTGCGAAATGATATAAGGATACTAGAAAAGCCTTGTCGGGCGATGAATGTCTACTTTCTGTTCGACGAGCAGATGCACGAACCTCTTTATATGTGTTTTCCTGACCTGAAAGAGCCCTCGTGTTATGCCGTCGTGCCTGTCGCGCGCAGCAACGCAGTCCGCATATGACAATCTCGCTGGTGTCCATACCTTATGGATAAACATGTAATAAGGGCACATGTGCAGACCAATCCCCCAACTTATTCTCCAAGGTGCTCAACTTTTGGCCGACTGCTGGTGGGAGTCCAACCTGGGCCACTGGCTGTCTAATTTCTGAACTGGGAAGCGCTTCGACGAGATAGCGCCCTGGTGCAAGGTTCTGCGCTCCTCAGCGTCACAAGCGGTACGATGGTGCCTCTCAGGTCATGTTCCCGTGACATGTGATGGACATGGCCATCACACTCCGGCCGTGGCGGCGTTGTTGCAGCCTCGGCCTCCCCTGGCCATACGTAGGTAATATTTAACCGCCGGTCAAATGCTCAGCGCGCGAAGCCAGTGGAGGAGATCTTACCTGAGGAAATCAATCGAAGCATTTGCACAAGAGCATTGTGGGAATGCTTCGTGTCATTCACAGACGTCTGATTTGCTCTCCGGAAGCAGACGCGCGCAGGCGGGGTGGGGTTATGGGCTCTGGCGATCTGATTGGGCAGACAAGCGCCAACCTCGGAACCTAAGAGTTTACCTGGAAGTGCATGTTGACTTGAAACCTTTCAATCACAGACTCGATCGTTGCTCGTCACAATGCGTAGTCACGGCGCCTCCATCCAGCCATGAAGATTTACGGTCGTGGCCTCTGGAGGCGGTTCCTAACTTCTAGTGCTCATTATATTCGAAGCTCACCTGTGAGACTTCGTCCAAGTTGGCAACTCTCCCAAGCTCGGTCACTGTCTTCTCACGTCGGCGGATCACTCTCCAAGCCCAAAATGGGGTCTCCGCCACAGAGCTTTCAAGGCCAGTCGGGTCTCGTGTATTCCGTTGAGCGCATTCTTCAAGAGAGGCCAGAGATCTCTCGCTATGTTTACCTTGCGAAAGCGGGAAACGAAAGTTTTGTCTTAAAGACAGTCTCGAAAGACAACTACACCTACTACCAGGACATATACAAGCGGCTCCGAAGTTGCGAAAACTTGCGAGTCGCCTGCGATTCCGTCTCAGATCCGCCCATCTTCATTTACAAGTACCTCGACGACCATCTCCTGAGTTTTGCCCAAGAAAATCCCGAGCTCCCAATCATCAAGCGCATTCTCAAGGACGCCCTCCGAGGCCTCGCGGCGTTGCATGATCAGGACATCGTCCATACTGGTAGGCCGAGAGATGCCCTCCCTCCAATTACAAGAATAATGACTAATGCATGTCACAGACATCAAACCAAACAACATCTTCATCCAACGTCGGGGCAGTGAGGTGACAGAAGTAAGACTGGCAGATCTGGAGGACTCTGCCATCGTGCCTCAAGGATCGGCCATCATTGGCAGGCAAATGGGCAACTGGATGTGGCGGAGTCCCGAGGCACACGCAGAGGGCCCGATGAACAAACCCTCCGACATGTTCTCTTTCGGTATTGTTGTAAGTCAAACAGCGGCTGTCTTGACTGGATCAATGGAGCTGATGTCAAGTCCTCGCAGTGTCTCTATGCCGTCCTCAAGCGGGTGATCCTCTACGTCGGAGAGGAGGAAATAGGCGAGGGCGAAGAAGTATTGGCGCATGTCATCGAGCGTCAAATATCGTTCTTCGCCGACAAAGAAGGCATCATGGCGTTCCTGAAATATCTTGGGGACAGCCCGTGGGTACAGATATTCTCTGTGATAAAAGACGGATTCAATGCCGAGAATCGTCGGAAGCCGTTGTATCTGTGGAAGAACGTCGATCCGGACCTGAGAGATTTAATTGGGAAGCTTACAAGTTTCGACCCGACTAAGAGACTCACGGCGCGCGAAGCTCTTTGCCATCCTTGGTTTGAGGATGTGTAGCGAGGCCCAACGAAGATTTTGAAGCTTTGCTGCGATGGGCAAAACTGTCTCTATTGCCAGCTCTACTGTCACAGCGGGAAGTGCTCGTCTTGTGGGGAAAAAAGTGGAAAAAATCTGAAACAAGTCTCTATGCCTTTTGCCTGCTCGTAGAAGGTGTAGAAATTGGTTACTTCGTTAGGGTGGATGCCTAGCTCAAGCTTCTACGGTGTTGGAGAAAACGGCTGCTTGACGCGTTCGTGTACCCAGGGCAGTCTTCTGTACTCGTTTCCCTGGCCCAAGATCAGTCCTCATACTAGACGACGCATCGTGGCATCATTGTCCTATATACGATTGCTGCTGTTGGTGGTCCCGATAACCCCTTTGCCCTGCGATGTAACTGTTGGTGGACATAGGAGTATCCGGAGCCCTACTTGGAGCGCTGCGACGGAGATAGTGGGAAGGTGAGGAACCCTCGGCCAATAGATAAGCGCTAGCAGGCATATTGCTGCCTGGACAGAGAAGGTCGGCGCCAAGTGGTTGGCTCTGTTTTGCTCGTCCGCGAAGGCTGCCACTGATTAAACTGTGTAGCGGCTTGTGAAATCTTCACAAGGCCATATGAAACCCCACAGGAGAGGTGCCTAAACTCTGTCAGAGCCACCCCAGCTTTACAGAACAATACTCAATTAGATTGGGAGCTTTGCTGATATGGACAAATAAAGCATGCGTGTACCCGAGCATTCGTCTAAATGGGGTCCAATAGCGATTCTGCCCAAACCGCGCTTATCGTTTTCGGTGTCTTTCTGAGCAGTGGTCTCGGTTGTCGGTGCCTCTTCTATATGTGGATATAATGCTTCCGACAGACCAGGCGCCAGCAGGCTGTGTCTCCAGGTGCGCGGACACGGGTTTGTCCTACTTGCGGAAGACGCTATGCTCGTGGTGTTGAACATCTTTCGCCTGGAGCGGCTGGCGCGTGTGGACCCCCAGGACCCCCAGGACCTCCAGGTGTACAGGGCATATAAGGCGAGCAAGGAGTATAAGGTGAATAAGGCATGCAAGGTGAATAAGGCATGTAAGGTGAATAAGGCATGTAAGGCGAACAAGGCATGCAAGGTGAACAAGGTATATAAGGGGCATAAGGTATATAAGGGGAGCGAGGCATGCGAGGTGAACAAGGTGAAAGAGGTTTAGGCTTAGGGGCTGGAGGAAGACTCAGAATCGAGGTGGAGGCTTACTGATGGACTGTTATATTGGAAGAGACTATGAGTTGGGAAGTCATGAAATAGTATTATTGTACTGCAGAAAGCTAAGGCTTGCGCGGTGTACAGGGCATATAAGGCGAGCAAGGCGTACAAGGCGAGGGAGGCGTATAAGGCGAGGGAGGCGTATAAGGCGAGCGAGGCATTCAAGGCATTTAAGGCGAATGAGACAAGAGCTAGTTTTGAGCGATGCTCCAATATCACTAGCGATCAAGTCTATTACGTGACGCTGTGTGCGCGTCTCAGTACCATGATCCCCACGCTTACTATAAGTGGAGTCACGTGCATTTACCAAGACAGCAAGCCCTTTGCCCGGTCAGCGGGACTAGTAACACTGTGGTAGGAAGCGGTTCTGGTTATATATTCTTATTCATAGATTTTTACTAGTCAAGGGAGTGTTCAAATAACTATTAAAATTATTGAATAATTTTGGTTTTGTGAGTAGATGTTTGCTAGTAAAGCTTTGTATCTGGTGATGGTCTATTAGTAATGGGAACACATATGTAGGATGTGTTGGCGGCTACTGTGGCCTGGTATTAAGCAATCAGGCGGCAAATAGTGGGTTCTTCGAATGCTTGTACTGTACTGAAGCGCGGAAGCTGTTGGCGTCTGTCGCTCTCCAGCCAACCATTTAGGCGCCCACGGAATCCGCCAAGCCCGAGATGCATGCCTTGGAAGAATCACACCTTAGGCGCAATAAGCTTTGTGCCCGAACGCCCCCTCTCCACCTCGCCCGTCACTACATACTCCTCCTCCCAACCCACATCAATCCTTTCCATCATGGCATCGCAGGTTGCGAAACTCGCGAGCCCAAAACCACTCCAGGAACATTGCCTACAACCAGATAAAGGTAAGAACATTGTGCAGAGGTCCCGCTCATAGCAGGAGGGGGCCGCGTTGATCTACGATTGTCAGCTAATGAATATAGAGCGCCTTCGGCGTAGCGACAGAGTTCGACAGCATCGTCTCGCAGACAGTACCCCGTCCCAGCCCCCGCCGCAAGCACGCCGCCGAAAACGTGGTGCAGACACTGCAGTCGCGGACGAGCAGCGCGCAAAACGAGCGCGCCAGGCGACAAATAGCCCGCCTCGAGCCCTAAAGATACTACCATCTGTGGACCCTGCAATAGACTCATTCATAATATGTTATATCGCAAAGTCCACAGGTAACACGTGCTGGAATCTCAGCTAATTTCATCCGGAACAGCCCTATACAGGACACAAGCGGCGGCGCGAAGTCACTCTGCCCGAGCTCGATCCATACGAGACTATACGCACGCGTTACCGGCCCGGCCCTGTCGAGTCCATCTCGCAGGAATCTCTCGGTGAAGAGGCAACAGACGATACCGACGAGGACTGGCGCGACATACTTGACTTCTGGGTACGAGAACGACGCTGGCCGCAGAAATACTTCGAAGCTTGCCTTGACATGGATCATTTGCTTGCAAGAAACAGATCGACTCCCTCGCTAGGCCGAAAACGGTCCAGCTCGGCTTCGTCCGTAACCCCCAGCGACCAAAAGCCGAGAGAGGAGAAGAGTGCCGACTATAACGATGCGCAGTACAAAACCTTACTTGCAACCAAGGGTGCCTTTATGGACAAGTCGCCTGTAGGCATTGCGGATGCTAGGAAGAACCTTTGCAACACTCTCCTTGAAGAGGCGCAGGAGCCTCCTCAGAACTCGCTTTTTCGGGATGATATTTTCGAGGCGACCTGCCGCAAATTCCAAGACCGGAACGAAACCAGGGTCATACGGGACATCTCTCAGCTGATTGTGCCTTCTGCGAAGGTCCTTGCTACCTACGGTGCGACAGAGCTTAAATGTTTGATTGAGAGCACGAACGAAGGCTGGAACAACTCGGTCCCTCTAACCAAGACTCGCCCGCAGCCCGACTACTCTATTAGCTTCCGGCGTAAGGCCTTCTCGGACGACCAACTGGCCAAGCTCGCGCCGTTCATCGGCAACTGGCTTAGCGGCGACCAGTCGTTCTTCATGGCCACGTACTACATGTTCTTCCCGTTCCTCGCGGGCGAGGTCAAGTGCGGCGCAGCAGCGCTCGACGTGGCCGACCGGCAGAACGCCCACAGCATGGCGATGGCCGCACGGGCGGTCTTTGAGCTCTTCCGACTTGTGGGACGAGAGGCCGAGGTCGACCGGCAGATTCTCAGCTTCTCCGTCTCGCACGACCATCGGGCTATGCGGATCTACGGCTACTATCCTGTCATGGAAGGCAAGGCGGTCAAGTACTACCGCCATCCAATCCATGAATTTAGTTTTACAGCACTAGACGGTAAGGACAAGTGGACAGCCTATCGCTTTACTAAGAATGTCTACGATCTCTGGATGCCATCGCACTTTGCGAGAATTCGCGCTGCGATCGACCAGATCCCGCCCGACATCGACTTTACCATCGACCCGCTGCCTAAGACCGGTCTGTCCCAGGGCATAGAAAGCATGTCCGCAGCAACGTCCAGCCAGAGTTCGGTAGCCCCAGCGGCGCCACATCTTGCCACCCCACAAAGCTCGCTGCAAGGAGGGGCTGCGGCAAAACGACCAAGGAAGAAAGCGTAGATTTTCTCAGTTAGTATAAAGCAGATACTCTGCTCAGGTTTCGCTTTAGTCACCTATCTGGTATCGCTTACAGGCCGTAAATCAGATTTCTTAGGAATGCACATTACCCAATTTAATTTTGCTCTATCCAAGTTTAATTTTAGAGGCAGTTTTCTAAATTTAGCAACCAGATCGGCTTGACGGGCCACTATTTCCGCTAATTTTAGCCCCACCCATGAAGACGTCATCCATGCGCGCAACTGCGAAACGATCAGGAACTGTTTACAGATGAACGTTTGCTAAGAACTATCTACCGAAAACTGCTTACTGAAAGTTGTTATCTAAAAGTCGTCTGTTTAAAATTGCGCCTTTATTTTAAATCGAATCAACGTGGGCTGCTTGAAAATGAATTATTAAAAAACCCAATTCCTGGCTGGTAGCATAGTAGCTCCTACCAATTTATCCACTAGCTCTGTTAGCCCCCCCCCCCCCCACCTTCTAGACGGTAACCCCTGACCACAGCTTTTTCTTCGGAATGACTCCCTGCCTTCCGCTCTCAACCCCAGCTTCTGTGGGAATACCAAAGACAGTGACTGCTCGGAAAAGAATTCGAGATAGAACGAATGAGAACTTCTCGAAAAGTCTCCGGAGTTTGATGAGAAGAATGGATAGCACGCGAAAAAAATACCACATCGATATCTACTTCTGCACAAAGTACGGGCGGTATTTTGAATACTGTTCTTCGCCCTCATTTAGACCCGGTAGTTAGGATATTGTAAGTTAATATAATGAGCTGCCCTGTGGATAAAAGCTGATTGTCTTCAGGACCAAAGCTATCCTCTTCCTATTAAAAGAACACCAACGGATTTCAAGGAGGACAAGGGAAAGTCTCATGAAACTGAATTTTCACATGCTATAGCTAGGGGTGATAGTAATATGGTTGTGTTCAAGTAATGCGAGAAATGGCATTTAGACATATTATTTCAATTTTGATTCCCTGAATTGGGTAGTGTTCACGGTGCTTTGTCGGTCGTCGCATACCCAGTTCGCCAGTGCGGTTTGTTTAGTAGTTCGTGCCTGGATTCGTGCCTGGATTCGCGCCTGGATTCGTGCCTGGATTTCGTACTTGGATTTCGTGCTTGCTTTCGTGCTTGCTTTGATTTTGTGCTTGGATTTGGATTTCGCGCTTGCTTTCGTACTTGCTTTCGTACTTGCTTTCGTGCTTGCTTTCGTACTTGCTTTCGTAGTTGGATTTCGTAGTTGGATTTCGGGGTTGGATTTCGGGGTTGGGATTTCGGGGTTGGATTTCGGGTTGGATTTCGTAGCTCGATTTCGGGGCTCGATTTCGGGGCTCGATTTCGGGGCTCGATTTCGTGGCTGGATTCCGTGGCTGTTGGATTTCGTGGCTGTTGGATTTCGTGGCTGTTGGGTTTCGTGGTTGGATTTCGTGGTTTGACTTTGGATCTAGATAGGCCTCAGGTCTACCAGTGGACTGCGCCTAGGATCCCCCCGTAGACAGCGCACAACAATTCTACTAGTATGTTTTGGCTGCTAGTAGAATTCTGGGGTCGTCTACTACTAGTAGAGTCCTGACATTTAGAGGACAGCCTGTTCTGCAGACCTGACTAGTAGACAGCCCATAGATTCTACGAGTAGACAAGCCTCAGCCTGCTAAAAGATAGGAATCTCTACCAGTAAAATGCCACTGCATTTTACTAGCAGACTCTACCAGTCACTGCCCCGTTCACTTGCCCCCCCAAGCTCTACTGATAAAATGGAACATCTTCCACTACTCTCCAGCTTAGGAATTGTGCAGGTTGCAGTATAAAGGCGATTTAGTATAAAGGCGACATTGCAGAATATAATTTCAAGTTCCATTTGCGGTGTTTATATATTATTGCGCGTGTGATGATTGGCGCACAAACATTCTCCGTCGATCGTAGACCATGAAGCCGCTCTTGGTCAAGTATATCCATTCCTCCAAAATCCGTTATCGCATGTCTGCTTATGCTCTTCTACCAAATCGCAAGTCCTTTGGAGCGAAGAGAGTCCGTATACTGTCAGTGTCTGCGGACACGCTACCGGCTGATTGACTTCTGCTCTGTCCATTGTGTCCCTGTAGCACCCGTAACGTAGCTTGCCGTACTCCGGCATGGCTGGGGAGCATATCTCCTGGAGAGATCAGAGAACGTGTGGCAAACGACATGCTTATGCTAGTTACAGACGTTTCCGGGCTGCTTGGATATGTGGAGGAGTCTGGAGACTGTCGTATGTAAAGTGGGAGAGGACGAGATTGTTGATGAAGACCTGCGTCAATGCTCTGCGGGGACTGCAGTGCGGTCTGAAATCCGCGACCCATTGCAAGGCGACGGAGGCGCGTCGCCAACTGAGTGGGTTGAGAGTCTGAGCTCTCAGCCGCCGGACTGTATCGAGTGATTTCCATATCACAATGTTCTCCAGTCTCCTGCGCAGTCCTTGAGCTTGAAGCATAGGACTGCTCGTGCTCCCGTACCGCCGTGGCGATAGGACGCATCTCCGAAGATCCTCCCTCGAAAAAGGAACGCATGAAGTCCTCCAGAACGAAAATGGTGGAAGGGTATTCGCTTTGTTCTGCAGTGAAGGTATTGGGCAGAAAGAATGACGACGACAATACAGCGGCTGAGTTTGAGAACGGCCTGCCGGATCTCCGTTCGAGTGCTTTCTCAGGGCTAGGGGCTCCTGGGTCTACCTTTGCTTGCGGAGGCAGGCAGTCGCGCAACTGTGCAAGTGTGGCCTCAATCTTTACCGAGCGGAAACCTTGCTTCCAAGCTCCGCGCAAGAATTGGGCCAAGTATTGATCGTCAACCATGGCCGCATTCATACTTTGGCCTCTCTCACAACGAGGGCCTACAACTGAGAGGCGTGAAAAGTGGCGTAGGGCTGACATGAAGACTTGGCGGTATGCTAGGTCGAAGGACGGTGGGAAATGGAGCTTACAGAAAGAGTTCTCGGCTTCCTCTATGAGCATCTTTTCCGGTGCCTACCAGCAGCCCATCATAGCAGAGCGTAGCGATCCACTTCTTGCATCACCGACGATATGCCTTCGCAAGATCTTCGCAACGATACTCAATAACATCATGTTCTGATGGAAAGTCGTGATGCTGGGAATTAAGCCGACAATCTGAAGCATCGCATCTTGTATCCTGGCCCGTACACTCGGTGCCGAGACGCTTGGGAAGAGCGTCCCGTCGCTGATCAACCTCCGTACTTCTGCACCATCAGCTGAAAAAACAGCTGGCGCAAGTAGTTCCAATCGCTTGACAGTTTGAAAATCTGTTGCTTTTTGTATCGTGGGATCGTCCAGGGTAATCAACTGCCAGGTCTTGTGCACATGTTAAAGGTAGTGCGAAACTTCTTCAGGGGTGTGCAGCTTCAGATGCTTCTCCATATTGCCCAACTGGAAGCCGTCCCAGAGACCGGGGAAGGCACGTAGTTGATCTAACTTCTCGAGCAGGCCTGATTGCCGCTCAACGGTGCCCAAAACTTTCTGCTTATAACTGCTCAACTTCAAGCGCCAGAGTTTAGCGATATCAACTTGGCCAGGGCCTTTGTTTTCGCGTATTTGCAGGAAGATCTCTCCATCTGAGGGCGGCGTCTGATAGAAGTACTGGTCGACTTCTGGCTGCAACAATCGATATACATCGCATCCAGCGGGAATACAGTATAGTTGCACTGTCCACAACTTCCGAGAACCGTAAACACGCAGCGCGGCTTCGAATCGCTGTCTCCCATGGATGCCCCTCAGCTTGGCCGACGGGAATAATTCTGGATATGGTTGACGATTCTCCACAAGAGCTTCCCTGGAGACGTTTGAATCATCGAGTACTGTCTGGAGCTCCTCAGGCGACACCACAACTGGAATCTGGTGACTCATGGGATCGCATGACAATCTAAGCACCTCCGAGAGCCGGCGAATGGCACTAGGATTTGGTTCTCGACTAGAATCGAATGTCAATCGGCCCAGTGCCAGCTGGCAGGAGCCAACAAAATAATCGATCATAGTAAAGACAAGATATTATGCTTTGGTGGTATCAGAGACGCCGAGTTAAAGAATTGCGTTGGATGAGAATTCCCAGTATTAGAGGAACGGCACGCTCTTTATATGTGTCTGTGCTTTGCAGAAATCTGGAAAAGCGGAAACTCTTTTCAAACTTATCAACTTACCAATTGTCTAAACAACCTTAAGCGGCCCTTATGTTTGCTGTGCGAGGAATGCAGATTTCTGGAAAAGCGAAAATGAATCTGGCTTTCTGAAAACTTTTGCCAGAGACTATTTAGTCAACTTGTAAACTAAGCTCCCCGTTAGTGCATTCGTACCGAAAGAAGAAGATTCGATCTCTGCGTAAAATATGACCAGTTGATTAACTACCTAATAATAGAACTATAAAGACCAGAAGTAAGAGGTATAAAGCTTAGTTAGATGTAGATAATCTAGAAGGAGAGCTAGACTTAAGAAGACAAGGGGTCAGGCCTCTTTTCATGTCTAGCCCTCTCAAGGCCAACCCTCTAATCCTACCCCTCAAAGAGAGCTGCACCTCAATTGACCCTCAAATACAAAGGCTGGGCCTGAAAAGAGGGTTGAACCTCAAATAAAAGGACTGGACCTGAAAAGAGGGTTGGACCTGCAACGAGGGTTGACCCTCACGTAAAAGGGCTGGGCCTGAAAAGAGGACTGGACCTGAAAAGAGGGTTGAACCTCAAATAAAAGGACTGGACCTGAAAAGAGGGTTGGACCTGCAACGAGGGTTGGACCTCGCATAAAAGGGCTGGGCCTGAACAGAGGACTGGACCTGAAAAGAGGGTTGACCCTCAAGTAAAAGGGTTGGATCTGAGAGGGAGGGATGAACCTCAGAGGGCTGAACCAGGTGGATGGTAGATTTAGTTCAGCTATGAGTGGATGGTAGATTTAGTTCACAGTGGAATATAGATTTAGTTCAGCTGTAGGTGGATGGTAGATTTACTTCTCAGTGGGTGGTAGATTTCTTGTTTCGGGTGGATCGTAGAATTCAGTGGCTTTCTGTTTTTTGGTGGACGGGTTTCGAGACCTGGGCTTGGTGGATGCTGGATTACGGCTCTCCGTAAATAGTATTTCGCAGATCTCCCATACCTGCAGTTACCCAGGTACTCAGGTACTTTGCAGCGCGCTCTTAGTCATTCAGGAAAGTATCGCCGTTTATTCATTCGAACCCCCGTCTGCAATTGACCCCTGCCTGCAAGCGAGTTTCAGATGCAAATCCAGTCAACACGACCACTTTCACCCCCTATCACTTAATGAATTTTTTTTTCCTCGTCTTTAGACTTATCATGCCTGTTTATAAAGATGAACTCATAGCTAAGGCCATTTCGGCCGTTCGAAACGGGTTGTTGCAAAAGGATGCCGCTGCACTATACGGAATCGACCCGTCCACACTCTCGAGACACCTCCACGGCCAAAACAGCAATGCCCAAGACGGTATCAACAACCGAAAATTATCCCCCAAGCAAGAATACGACTTGGCGGAATGGATTTTGCAAGAAGAAAGGTGCGGGAGAGCCATTACCTTAAAGGAATTACGCGCCTTTGCCCAGTTGGTTATGCACGCCGGCAGCAGCACCACTCCCGTGGGCAAGAATTGGGCAAGAAAGTTCGTAAATCGAAATCCGCGCCTATAAACGAAGGGATCAAGATTGCTGGCATCAGACAGGGCATACTATACCTCTCAAAAGGCCATGAACGAGCACTTCAATCGTCTTTTCACCGTCATTGAAGAGCTTAAGATCCTCCCGAAGAACATCGCCAACTTGGACGAAAACGGAGTTGCGGAGGGAAAGTCTAAAGCTGGCAAAGTGGTTGGAAGTAACTTGACGAAACGTTCCATGAAGATCACCAGCGGCGCGCGCACATAGGTGTCAATATTGGAGTATATTAAAGCAGAGGAAGGCTCGCTTGATCCACTAGTTATCTTCACGGGTCAATCCCCTTAAGCTTAACACTTCCCGCCTAATGGTAACTTTCCTCATCACTGGAAATACACTTATAGCCTTAGCGGCTGGTTTAACACCAAGATCGCCATAGAATGGCTCGAAAAGATCTACTTGCCCTCCACCAAGCCGGATAACCCTCGAGAGTGGCGACTGCTTATACTTGATAGTCACTATACTCACACAGGCGTTGACTTTATGTTCAAATGTCGCCAAAACAAAGTCCGCCCTTTCTATTTACCTGCACACTCGTCTTAAAAGACATAGCCTTTGGATGTGGCTGTGTTTTTAGCATTGAAGGAGTACTATTATTAGTACACAGCTCGGTTTACATCCCTCACCGCCAGCGCCCCAATTAATAAGCAGAGATTTATCCAAGCTTATGAAGCTGCGCGCACTCAATCGTTCACCGATAAAAATATACGGTTAGGCTTTAGACAGACGGGAATCTGTCCTTTTATACGTTTTATAGTGCAAGAGGTAGGAGAGAAAGAAGGAGATATTCTCACAGCCGATCAGCCCTCCTTGATTATCTCCCACAAGCCCGAAAACGATATACATGGAGAGGTATGGACCCCGTATAAGTCTTAAGACGTCAGAGACCAATTGGTTCAGTTGAAGGGACAGGAAAGGGCGATTAGACTGCTATGGGGCAAGGCAAGGAAGGCGATCAATCGAGGCAACATGGAGAACGCGACCTTGCAGCACCGCCTAGAGGCGTTGGAAATTCAGTTTGATTCTGTTAAGCCACAGGCTAAAAGGATTGTAAATTGGGATGCCAACTCTCTCTTTACAAATTTAGACGACGTCATGAAAAGGCAAAAAGAAGAGGCAAAGGTAGTCCCTGCCAAAAGGAAGAGGGCTGCGCCAGGCACTGCGCCCAGGTCGCAATTACCAGACGAGACAGAAGAGATTATACAGGAGGTAATTATAGCTATACAGCATCATGAAGATGAATAATACATTGATTGTGGTACTGTATTAGGTGCATGACAATGATTTGAATATGCCGGACTTCCTATGTTGCCCACTTGCAGATAGGGGTCAATTGCAAACGGGGGTTCGAATAGATACGGTTTCTAGAATCTAGTTATGGTTTGTAATAGGTAGTAGGACATACAATGGCATAAATTTACAAGCTGCTCCGTCTTTCTAACACAGAGGTTTCTACATCCAGGTTCTAAAGTAACACTAGCATTTCTTTACGCAATCTTACTAGATATACAAACATGGGCTCGCCAACCTCGCAAAGTACCCTGTCTTCTCCCATAGAGATCTCCCCAGGAGGGCTGAGTGTGCTACCGTGCCGGCAGAGCTGTTTCTGGTTTCTGGTGTCATGTTTCTGGTTTCCGGTTATCATATTTCTGGTTTCTAGCATCTTTTTGGTACCAAGGTACAGGGATCCTAAGTGTGTATTTTTGGCAGCGCGGCTACCGGATCAGTTTTATCACTAAAACATTAGCGCTAATACTTGTAAAGATGGTAAACGTTCCAGACCACGAAGCCGGTTGAGTGCGGTACGTACCTTAGTGACCTCAGCATAGGCGGAGTCAGACATGGTTTTATTAGGAAGATAGGTTCTTTCTTTCGTTTATTATTGCTGGTATCCCGTCCATACGCTAATACCGACCTTTAATCGTTTCCTATCACTAGCTAAGCTCCGCCTACCGGAGTCGCGCGATCATAGGAAAACGCAAATTTAGTATATATCAAAGCTTGACTGTAGAGAATTTACCATTTACAGTAAATGGTATCATGGACGATAGGATTCTGGTTTTTTTGGCCCTTTATTGTTCTCCTGTAGTATAATAAGCGAGTATGAATTTTGAAATCTCGCTGTCTTTTAGTGGCTCTCTATCCCCGGAATACGCCTCCGTTCTATCCTTTGGTGACGAAAACCGGCCTACGTTATGTCTAACGCCGAAGCTGAACGTCTTGGTGGCATTTATGAATAACCCTTGCAAGATCTTACCGCGGGGCGCAAGAACGGTCTTGCGAAACGACCGAGGAAAAGAGACAGAAGCGGCGAAATTTTTCGAAAGAGATGGCGCACATTGGTGAAAACTTTAAGGCAGCTTCACGAGGTGTATAGAGCCGAGTTCCACATCTCTATCAGCAGATATCGCCAAGATTACGTGTGTCGATCTAGACAGAACTATCTTCCCCTGATAGGAAGTGATATTGTAAGAGTTCTGGGCGTTCAACTATAGTGGGTCGATTCTAACTTTTTGATAGGAACACCGCTATCCACAACCCATCGTAATAACAACAGTATCTTAAGGGGATTGTGGTTCATATTTGATCCTTGACGCTTATGATTTTGCGGAAGAATAGGCCCGGATAGGAATTCAATATATTCTCTATCATAACATCTTATGACGATATTCTCAATCAACGCTGTAAGTTCGGACAGATTCACATATTAACCCTTAATAAAGAAGTGGCTGGAACTTACGTAGCTGCAAGTGGTTATTATCACACATATCTCCGTGCTGCCCGCGATACTGCCCTTGGTGTCGCACAAGGCTGATGACGACGAGTTACTATAGGGTTGTTAACGAAAGAAAACAAAGTACGCATAGACAGCCTGCTGGGGGACGTCTGTCCTGCCTTTACATTAAAGATAATATTGGAGATTAGAGAGAGATAATCTCTCCTCGGCGTAGTAGGTGAATGGATATAGTTTGAATAACTCTGGAACCATATACGGCCAGACATTGGCCGAGCGTGTAAATGTTCTTCTTTGGGCATAATTCGCTGCTATCAGCAGCTTTATGATTGGAGATTAGGGATATGAAGTGGCTCGGATATTAATTAGAATTTGCGGCCCGAATTGGCCGTCGTTTTACACTCCGGCTTATGCGCGAAGTGGGATTTCGCGCTATGTAGGGCTGCAATATAGTCAATGAGAGACACGCAACGCTCCTGGTCCAGAGATATTCAAGGCCGCAATTTGACGCCATGGATCCTCTCTATATAGTTCTTGAAATGGCCCAAGTCTTTGAACTCCAGCTCTTCCCTATGGCACCTTGGGTGATAGTATGTGATCTGCTTGGAACCGCTTATCCGTTCTGCGTGCTTTGTGTTAAAATGATCGTGCATCACCGCAGGTCGATAATACTGGAATATTCGTTCCTCGTACGACAGCCTATTGTCCCCGATGCAGCAAGGGCATTGCGTCCTATGCATAAGTAGCGGGAAAGGATCTGGCCCAGGAGACTCTTCCTTGATCAGAATTCCCCCTGCTGCCTTGCGCCGAGTGCAATGCCGCTTTACTGTTTCCGTCTTTCCGCATAAGGCTATTATCAGCTTAGTAGCCTTGATGCGGAGTTCGAGCAGCTCTAAGGGATTCGAATCGTCCGGCTGATTACAAAGAATCTCAGCGAGCCGAGCCCTCTCGGGTGGGTGTAAGTCCATCGTCGGTTTAATGTATCTGTCCTCTTCTTTATCCCTGCTGGCGTGCCTTTCAATATCCTAGGTTGGGCGGTTATGGAAATGGTGAGCCCGGAATTCTCGCTGGATGGCCTTGTCGCGTTGCGCTTGCTTCGTTGCAATTTTCCGGGTAAGCTCCCGCACCCGTGTCTCGTTTTCCGTGCCTCTGATTCTGTATTGACCGTCTTTCAGCTGCGCTCGCTCTGCCTCGAGCTCGATAATTTCTGGATTGGGCGGCATTTTCTCCTAAACCTTATCGGGGACCATATCCTCGCTCGTATGGGGGTCGCGTATTAGTCCGATATGCGATAGCATTCCAATTAGGCTATCTTTAGTGGTTTCGTCTAAAAACGCGTTTTGAAGATGGAACTGGACCTTCTCGTTGATATACGTGCTATTAAAAGTAGCCTACTTGGGGTCGTATTGTATTATCTGGTTGCGGACAGTATCAGGAGCGTGGCCTGTGCGCTGTTAGAACCAATATGCCGGCGAGGGAACCGATTTGACATACCATTAGCAGAGTTTGCGGCTCCTCTACGCCAGACCTTTGGTTCGATTGCTTTTTCATATCTACTATCCAATGACTATCGTGCCATGTCGTCTCTGAGCTTGTGGTATGGGAGCGGTTAGTATTGAGCACCGCCCGAGTCGTCTGGCAAATCACCGCAACGGCGGAAAATGGGTCGCTTGAGCCATTCCTCCTTCCAGCGTAAAGGAGTGCATTTGACTGGACCTCGATTTTTGACCTGAAAGACCTGTCTGGCACTTGTGAGATTCGACGCAGCGAATGCGCCGTCATGTACCGCTAGGCTGACAACGACGCTGATGAGACAGAAAATTAACCTCCTGGTGGGCGTGAAAAAGAAGACAGTCCTGGAGGTCCAGCATATGTTAGGTAAGACGCTAGGCCCAAGGGCGAGATAGAACGACTTACGGCTTCGGGTTGTTATCTGCCCCCTTGTGATGCGCAAATTTGATCGACATCGCTAGGACGTCCTCGCTAGTGTTCGGATGGCGCACGACCATTAGTAGGATGTCTTCGTAGCAGAGCGCTTTCGGACGCCCCCGGCTGGCATATTCTTGTGCGAGAATGTCTTCAAGTAGTCCGGAGCTCGGCTCCAGCGCCTTTGTACCGTCTTCTTCATGGGCTACTCGCGGTTTCCGCGGGAACAGCTCCTCTAGGCACCCATCCTTGCCGCTCTTTCGCTCCCCGTCTCCAAACTCTGCCAGTCGCGCTCCCGTGAAGGCGAGACCGAGGTAGCACCCTCCTAATTGTATGCGATGCCTTTCTCCCGAGAAGACGCCTGTGTCGTAGGCGATGTTGAAGGTCTGGAGGGCAAGCAAGTCGCCGGAATCGGCCACGTCCTTTCCGCCGCCGTTCGGAGCTACTAGGCCAAAGCGGTGAACGAGGACCGCGTCATGCCACTGAATAGGACAGTCAGTACCTGTCATGACGGAAGGCGTATAGTATCGCACCTTGAGGATTTCTTTGCTATCGTTCCTGTCCATATACTGGCCGGTAACGCTGGCGTACAGCTGCTTGTATTGGCGAAAATACTCCCACGATGTCCCCCACGACTTGATCTTGTAGGATTCACACAAGTGGAACAGAAAATCCATCGCCATGGATCGATCTGCGCCCTGGATCACGTCTCGCCACTCATTGGTAAGCTTGGCGGACTCGCAATATCTCCATGCCCAAGTTAGCGATAAGACGGATAGGAACAGGGTCAGGGCGGCCGATTACTTCTTCCACTTTCGCAGAATACCTGCTATATTCACTTTAGTGTTGTCGGCGTAGTCGGGCTTGAGGAAGTGAACGTCTTTGAGCTGCTCGCGAAGTGCTGCATGTTGTGCAGCCGTCAGCGCATCTGGGCGTCGCGCAAGCCGCTTCTGGGCTTCGCGCCGCGTGAAGTGCTGGATGAAATCCGCATGCTGACGATGGGTCTGCTTTGTGTACGGGGGTGAAGGGCGACGCGGTGCCATACCGACACTACTACGTGCTCGTAGGGGGTAAAGGGTCTTTGACTCGAGCAAAGCGAGTCGGCGAGGCTAGAGCGCCGAACGGTGTGAGCACTGGCCATTTTGTAACTCAAGGCTTCAATGCACGGGTCCAAAAGAGAAAACGCGAAACTGGCAGGTCTATTTTCAGGAAAGTGACGAGCGGCGCAGTTGCAGGGATGGCGATCCTCCTCTGGAGGAGGTAGTAAGTACTTAGTAGTGACAGTTGCGCCGCACTGCCAGGGCCGCCGAATTTAGCGGCCCGCGCCAACTAAATTCGGCGGCCACAACAGCGTGTTCTCGACTTAATGTGTAATGGCCAAGTTTACCATGCCAACGGTCACGCCCAGGCTTTCAAATATCGAATTGATTGCCGGAAACAAAATGAAGCTGCTCATAGGAGGGAACATTCCTGCAAGTGCAATAAGGAAGATAATCCATCTTTTTGCCAGATGTTGTGTGTTGAGAACAGGGCTCGTTGCCGTCTGGAGGCGAGGGATCGGCACATTGTTCTTGTCCTTCGTTGGATGAACTCTTGTGGTCCATCATCTAGTGGACCGAGGACTGAGGAGCAGTTGGTCCAGACTAGAATGAGTGTTTGTACTTTATACAAGAAGGGGCCGCTTACGTCGTTTCGCAATGATTTTGACTGTGGAAACGGCCTGCCCACTTCAACTGCTGTGTACTTTTGTAGGGTGCAGTTCGTGGTGGCTTGGCAGCCTAAAAATAAAATGCATCCCACAACCAACTGTCGTCTTCCACGCAGTTCAAAAAATCTCCACAACGTTGTCGTGCATTACAAAACCAAAGACGAGTATTTTCGAAATCATATGCAATGGCCTCTGTGCTTCAAGGTCATCTCAAGACCCAGCTGAACTCTCCGAGCAGTTCCTTGGGTGGCAGCTTACCGTTGGATGATGCCATTCAGCAAGGTAAGTACGTGCGGTATAATTGACTGGCTGATGGTTTTCATGGAAGTACCCCGAGGGCCAATTAGCTAACAAGATCCTGCGTTCATTTCTGCCAACAGGTAGCATTGTCAGGTCAATTTACATCCATGGAACGTCCCTTTGGTCATTCACGTGCAAAATTGAGACAGAAGATGAGAGCGGAAAATCAGCTACGTATTTCGCAAAGGTATGAGCAGAGCGGAACCCTTCGCTCTGGAGTAGTGTGATGCATCCCCTAAGGTCCCACCTGACCGATATGAATTCAGTGCGTTGCAGGCGACCTGGGTAGAAGGCAACTCGAGGGCGAGTACACCGGCATGAGAGAACTTTACAGGCTCGCTCCGGAAATCGCCATCAAACCCATCGCCTGGGGCGCACTGAAGGGTATCAACCCCACAAGCTACTTCATCTTGATGGAATTCAGGAATTTGACCCCAAGGCTTCCGGATCCTTACAAACTTGGTGCAAGGCTCGCAGAAATGCACCGGAGAAGCAAGTCCCCCACAGGCATGTACGGTTACGGCATCCAGAAATATAACGGAGCTCGGCTACAGTCAGTTGCTTGGGATCCCAGCTGGACATCCTCCTTCTCCAAGCTTCTGGCCGAGGTGTACAGGCAAGATGCGGAGACAAACTAGATTTGGCCTGGGATGGGACTCATATTTCAACGAGTACAAGCTCATCTGATCCCACGTCTGATTGGGGTCGTGGAAGAGAAAGGTATTGAACCTTGCCTGATTCACGGAGATCTCTGGGACGGCAATGTGGCAACTGACACTTACACTGGCGACCCGGTGATTTTTGACTGCGGCGTGTATCATGCCCACAACGAGATGAGGTTGGCCACCTGGCGTACAGAACGACATGAGCTCCGAGACAAGGCATTCCGGCGAGAGTATCTGCGAACTTTGAAGCTAGTGAGCCGAAAGAAGGATGGGACGACAGAAACCGACATTACAGTGCAAACACGAACTTCATGCACTCTGCCTGTTATGCTGGCTCCCCTGCTCGCCAACTATAAGTTATTTCTAGTAGGCAGGCCTGAAGATTAATCAAGAGCACTGATATGCTGACCTTGTTGTCAGGCGCGTTTGACGACTCTGCTTATCTGGTCCAGAAGTATCTACCAGAAGAAGATGGCTCGACGAGCTAAAGGCCAAGCTCTGCCTACAGCTATAATAGTACATGTATTATATCTGCAAAACACTTCGGCTCTGCAAGACGGAAATCCTAATCGCACTAGAGAGAGGATACTTAATAAATATTAGTGCGAATCAAGAAATACAAGCGACTTGACTTCATAGCTCAGCATTAACGCCATAGTGATGCTAAGCATTTCTGAGTTATCGAGGTGATCTGCAAGGTTGCAATCGAGGCCTTTCGCACCATCAAGGACCTATCTTCTTTCACGTTTGAATCGCAGGTACAACAGATAAAGACCTCTCCTATGGCTAAGTGGTAATCCTAAATTTTCCGCCCACGGCCGCTGATGCTTGAATGATAGTAATTTGGCCAAGATTCTGTTCGCTTTCAAGGTGGCGGGGTAGTGGGGACATGAGCCTCGATGCAACATCAATGAGGGGTTCAGCACTGCCACTTGCACAGCCTCTCCCACTTGATATTGTAGCGTGATCTGGGAAATACACAGAGAAGTGCTAGCCGAACGCGATGCTACTCAGCGTCGGACATATGAGGCAACGGTTTTAGCAGTCACTATAAACGACGATGGTAGGAGTCCCTCCGAATACTTCAGACGGGACATCTCAGACTGGCCGGAACGGTTGCTGATGGTGGCGTATCACAGTTCTCCCGCAAACTGTTCTCCAAGGGCATACGTCGAGCAAGCGACGACAAGCCCAAATCCGAAGTCGACCTTGGCCAGGATTCAAAGACTGCGTTATCATCAACATGCGAGGGTAGTAAGAGTGCAGTAAGCGAGTCAATGCTGCATTCTCATACAAGATCAGAGGACCAAACGCCAGGCATACGACGGAAGTTCGACGAGCGCCATGTGTCCGAACGCCGTCACTGCGTTCCGCTCGAAATTCCTACCCGAGAGAAGATTCGTGCTCCTAATCGTGCAGCTGATCCACAAGGGTTGAGTTTGCTCCATGCCCCTGATGTTCCAGCTGTCGCGGATATTATATTCGTCCATGGTCTCGGAGGTTCCAGCAGGCTTTCTTGGTCAAAAAACAAAAACCTAGATCTGTTCTGGCCTCAAGAGTGGCTTCCTCTCGACCATGATATACAACAAGCCAGGATCTTCAGTTTTGGCTACAATGCTACCTTCCAATCGACTGCTCAAGCCGGGACTACTGGCATTGTAGACTTTGCGAAGAACCTGCTATACGATATGTCGTACGGCACAGACGCACGCGGAAATAGTTTTCATATGGGCCGCGTAAGGCGCTTTATTCTACTATACATGATAATCGAGGTATCCAGTGCGCTGATGCTGGGATGTTAGGCACCGATTGTTTTTGTGACACACTCTATGGGCGGTCTCGTCTTCAAGAAAGTGAGTTCATGGGAACAAATTTCCGTGACATAGTACTGGAAGCTCATGTTCAAGCACAGGCTTATCTCGAAGGGCAACTTGACAGTCACTTTAAGGGAATCATCAAAGCTATCAAGGCCGTCATATTCCTCTCTACGCCGCACCGTGGTTCGGATCTGGCTGGGTTCCTCCACAGGTTGCTATCCATGGGTCCTGCTGTCTCACCGAAACAATACGTTTCTGAGCTCGTGAAGCAAGGACCGTTTCTGCGTGCGGTGAATGAGCAATTTCGCCATAGTGCCCCAGCATTGCAGATTTTCTCATTCTACGAAACTCTCAAGACACCGTTGGGGCTTACTTCAGCGATGATTCTCGATCAAGAATCATCAAAGCTGGACTATCCTGGCGAAATTTCGAGATCCCTCAACGCCGATCATCACGGAGTATGCAAATTCGAGAGCCCACAAGACACTAATTACAGAGTTGTCCTCTCAGCACTCAAGTCGATTCTATCCTCCTACACTTTATCCAGTATGCCCAAACTCTTTTGAGCGTCGTTTTTTTGCATTTGATTGCTGAACTACATCGTAGACTCCCGAGTGTCGACCTCAGATCTCGGGATGCTAGAGACCTTTCTCTCAGTCCAAGAGTCCGCGGCCGACCACGATCTGAGTCTCTTCTGGGGTCGAAGAGCGGAATCAACCTGCACATGGATTCTCAAGCGGCCAGAGATCAAGACTTGGTTGTCGAGCTCATCAAAGTCACAGCTTATCTGGGTTCACGGACGTCCTGGGCGCGGCAAATCAGTCATGGCCTCATTTCTGACCCATCACCTCCGTGAGCAGGGCTCTCTAGTGCAGCATTTCTTCTTCAGAAACGGTGATGAGACCAAGCGGTCGATCTCAGCATTTCTTCGGTCACTAGCTAGCCAAATCGCCATTGTGGCGCCCGCTTTCCGCCGTCCTCTTCTCGAACTTGCCGGTAGTGGCTGGAAATTCAGAGAAGCTGATTGGAGAGCGACATGGAAGAGGATATTCACAGGTCTCCTTTTTCAACTGGAATCTCTCCCTACACTATATTGGATTATCGATGGAATGGACGAGTCTGGCTCTCCACAGCATGTCTTGGACATGCTCGGAGACATCAACAATTCTTTTAGTCCCATTAAGTGTCTTGTCACAAGCAGATGGACTCCCCATATATCCTCTGCATATGACGGAGCCAAATCCCACGTCAACAGTTCAGTACTGCCCATAGATCACGATGCCACCGACATTCAACTTTACGTCGAGGAGCAGTTGCGTTGCGTCAGCTGGAACTCTTCAATCAAAGACGAAATCATGGCAAAGGTGCTTCTACAAGCGAATGCTAACTTTCTGTGGGTATGCTTGATACTCGAGGAGATCAATGACTGTCATACCGAGGAGGATATCAGAAGTCGACTCCAGGAACTGCCGCAGGGTATGGAGGAGCTCTATAAACACATGGAGGAGATCATTCGCAGCATTCGAAGACCAAGTGACAAGAGTCTGTGTCGCCAACTTCTTTTGTGGGCTGTTCATTCCAGACGCGCCCTGACTATTGAGGAACTTGCTGCGCTGCTCGAGCAAGAGTTTGGACAGCTTCTGGACATATCGAACACCATTAGCAGGCTTTGCGGACACTTCGTTGTGATTGAGGGTCAGAATCGTATGGCTTTGCTCCATCAATCGGCCCGCGAGTACCTGACAACGACTACTACTCTTCCGTTCTCCCTCGATTCCTCCATAGCCCACTGTGAGCTCTTCGAAAGGTCTTTGTCCTCCTTCATGGATAAAGGAAATCGAGCGAAGCTCACTTCACCGACCACAATGGCCCTCGACTCGCTCGAATATCGTGTCACTTCATGGCCTCACCATCTCCAGTCCATCAAGTCTCCCAAAGCACCCGATAGCCAACTAGATCTTCTCCTCAGGTTTTTCAATCAGCAGTTTGTCTTGCACTGGATTAAGTTCTTGGCCATCAGGGGCCATTTGAGAATTCTGATCGAAGCATCCTATGCATTGAGTGCTTTTGTTCTTCGGATACGTCGACCTGATGTGGCGCGGCCAGCGTCACTACAAAGATCCGGGGATCTGGAGCTTCTGGATGTGTGGGCAAAAGATTTGTTGAAGTTGCCTGGAAAGTTTGGCAGCATTCTTGCCAAAGACCCCGACTCAATATTCACATCCGTGGCTCCGTTCTCACCTCGAACCTCGGCTATACACGCACAATCTGCCAAGGCTATTTCTTCTCTAGTGACGGTTCGTGGACTGGAGGAGGACTGGGATGACTGCCTCGCCCGGATCTCTGTCAGTAGTGAGCAATTTGCCCGCTTGATCGACTGCTCTGGGCATCATGTGGCCATTGTTGACGATGTCGGCATCATCACTCTGTGGGATTGTATAACCTTTCAGAAGATACAACACCTGGAACATTCGGAACGCGTGTCTTCGATCTGTTTCAACTTGAAAGGAGATCGACTTGTCACGTATGGAACAGGCACTACGAGAATATGGTCCCCTCAAACAGGAGAGCTACTGCACCAGTTCGACAACCCACAAGGCATGAATGCTCTATGTTTGAGTTTTGCGGACAAGGACAAGTCTTTGCTCATGGCTTCTGACCGACGTTGCATGTTGAGGTATACATTCGAGCACCACAATGCCACATGGGAAACCACCGATGCAACGCTTCTGAATGATGTTGAGATTCTACATGGAATCAACCTGAACAATCCATCGTCAGTATCCATCAGCCCAGACGGTTCAATGGTTGCAGCTGCGTACCGCAGATTCCCCCTAACAGTGTGGTCTATCGACCCCCCGAAACTTCTCAAACGTGTCAGCCGTGAGCGTGCGAAGAACCGTCCATCGATACTGTTGCCTTTCGCGAGCAAGGTATCATGGCATCCGAACAATGAAGAGCTCTTGGGTCTTTTTCTGGACGGCTTCTCATTCCGTCTCAACGTACTCGACGGCACAATCCATGAACAGGCACCTGACCCCGCTCGTATGCCGGCTGATATTCAATGCAGCCCTGACGGTCTCATATATGCCATCAGAGGTGTCCGTGGGGCCATCAAGCTCTATGACTACCAGAGCTCTGCACTGATTTATCAACTGACCACGGCGAGGAACTCCGCCACAGCTCTATGCTTCAGCAAGGACGGCCGTCGCTTGTTGCAGCTACGAGGCCACCATTGCACCATTTGGGAACCCAACAGCCTGATTAGGCTTTCTGCAGTGGACGACCACGCTGTCAACAGTCACTCATCTCCAGGGGAAAGCATAGAGCAGTCTCACATTATATCCGAAGCTGCTTCCGATGATAAGGCACCTATCATGCTGGTGGCACCCTCTCCTGCAGGCAGCCTGGTGTGCTACGGAGACGAAGATGGCCTGATAGAGTTACTCGACCACGAGACCAGCCAGAAGCTCGAGATTGGAAGGACAGCCACCGGCATGAGTATTGAGCATCTCACATGGAGCAGTCCAGGAACCCATTTGTGCTACTCCGAGATCAGCGGCCGAGTCACTGTCGTTGGAATCACGGCATCCGGAGGCGCTTGGAATCACCATCGCATCAAACGTTTCAAACCTGAGATTGCAGCTGGTGGAATAGTACAAATTCTACTTGCTTCAGACGCGGCAGCTCTTCTGACTCCAATGTCGAGCTTGCCGAGACACTACCGCTACTTTTGGATATCTTTGCGTAGTCATAGTCCAACAGTCGTCCTGGTACCTGGTCCGAGATGACTCCATATCCCAGAGAAATAGTACCTAAACTTTCCACATCAGCTGGCGAGCTTATTTCATAAGCATGAGGCTGACGCGGAATCCTACCGGAACTTCCAGCACTCTGTAACATCCGCAACACCAGCAGAGCTGGGAAGCTCTTGTGCAACGCGAGTACAGTATTTGACACGAAGTAGATCGACAGAGCCATAATATATACCGGTATTCTTCCGAGGTGGTCGGCCGCATTTCCTATGAGAGCTGGAGCCACACCTGAGACGATCATGTATGTTGTAATGGCCAACTTTACCATACCAACTGTCACACCCAGCCTCTCAGACAGACTTAATTTCCGGATAGAAAATGAAGCTGCTCATAGGCGAGAACGTTCCTGCAAATGCAATTAGGAAGATGATCCATCTTTTCTGCCAAATAGTGAATGTTGAGAACACTGGCTCGTCCAAGTCTGGGGGCAACGAGGCGGCAGGATGCTCCCGCCCGTCATCAGACATGCGGCTTCCGTCCATCCTTTGCCGGGCCTTGCAATGTCCTTGTCCACATGGCAGGTTGGACTTTGGCATGGAAGACATTTCTGCTGTTCTTTAGGAAGTTGACGTCCTGAGTCAGCTCGCACTCCGTGTACGATGTGACAATACAGGTTCTCCTCGAATGTTTGATGCATTTTGGCGGCTTGGCAGCCTAAGCGAAGCGAAAATGCTACCTTACACCACGGGCCACAGTAACTTTCCCCGCAGCCATGAGAGCGCGATCTACCACAGTAAACGCCGTTGAGCGTCGCAAGTGCATCACGAGAAGGTCCATCTTTCAACTTTCACGCAATGGCTTCCGCGAAGCAAGATGATTCCAAGACCCACCTGAGCACTCTCAGCAGCTCGTTGGGTGGCAATTTACCGTTGGACGATGCGATTCAGCAGGGTACGTTCTTAATATGCTTGGTTGTTCCGACGGATCTGGGCTCAAGGAAGATTCGAATCATGTCAAATTAGCTGATAGCGTCTCGCGCCCAGTTCTGCCACCAGGAAGCACTGTCAAGTTGGTCTACAGCCATGGAGTGTCTGCCTGGTCGTTGACATGCAAGATCGAGGCAGAAGATGAGAACGGAGAATCGACTGCGTACTTCGCCAAGGTATGAAAGACACAATAGAGTATCCCGCGGGGACTCTCGGTCGACATAAGACCCGTTATTTCAGCTAACCAAGCTGTATCAAGTACGTTGCAGGCGAACGTGGAAGACGACAACTCGAGGGCGAGTACACCGGCATGAAGGAGCTCTACAGACTGGCACCGGAACTCGTCGTCAAGCCGATCGCCTGGGGCCCGCTGAAAAGTGTCACTCCGGCAAGCTACTTCTTCTTGATGGAATCCAGAAACTTGTCCTCTGGTCTGCCGAATCCTCACAAGCTCGGCGCAAGGCTTGCAGATATGCATCGCAGAAGCAAGTCCCCGACGGGAATGTATGGTTTTGGCATTCAAACATACGATGGAGCTCGGGTGCAATCAATCACTTGGGATCCAAGCTGGACATCATTCTTCTCCAATCTTCTAGCTGAGGCGTACAGGCAGGATGCTGAGACGAATGGGGTCTGGCCCGACTTAGAGCGCGTATTTCGTCGAGTTCAGTCCCACCTGATCCCACGTTTGATTGGAGCTGTGGAGGAAGAGGGCATCGAACCATGTCTAATCCATGGAAACCTCTGGGACGGCAATGTGGCAACCGACATTGATACAGGAGATCCGGTGATTTTCGACGCCAGCGCGTATTATGCGCATAATGAAATGGAAGTTGCCGTCTGGCGTACAGAACAGCATAAGCTCCGAGAAAAAGCATTTCGACGAGAGTATTTGCGCAATTTTGAAGCCAGTGAGCCAGAAGAGGAATGGGACGACAGAAATCGACTTTACAGTGCAAAGACGAACTTCATGCACTCTGCCTGTTATGCCGGCTCCCCTGCTCGGCGACTGTAAGTTACCCCTATTAGGCAGGCCCTGGAGTTTGATCAGAGGCACTGATATACTAACCTTGTTGTCAAGCGCATTTGACGACTTTGTTTATTTGGTCCAGAAGTATGTCCCAGAAGAACATGGCTCGATGAGCTGGAGACCGAACTCTACCTACGGCTAGAGTAGTTCATATATTTCGTTTACAAGATACTTCAGCTCTATAAGACGGAAGCCCTAACCACGCTGGAGACAAGACACTCAAGTAAATTTCAAAGCGAGTAAATAAATTCAAGCAGCTTGATTGTATAACTTAGCAATAATGGCATAGTGAAACTAAGCACTTTCAAGTTATCGAGTAGAATTCCAATGTTGCAATTGAGACCTTCTGTGCAATTTGTTGAAACACGTACTGGTCATCACTGTGAGCTTTGACCGCTTTCGGTCAGCCAATTAGCAAATAGCCAGATCCTAGACTGGCTATGTACTTGATAGGAGGATTTCATCTAGCTATAAACAGTGGGTGCCCCCATGAGGGGCCTGTAGCTAGAACCTCCGAATCTACCGCCTTTACCCACATTTTCAACACAATTAAAGCCCTCCTGTATGTACTTCAACATTCGAAACCACGGGTCCAAAGGACAAAGACCTTTCTTGCGGCTAGGTTGTAATTGCAAACTCCGCTCAAAGCCGCCGATGCTCGAGTGACAGTAATTTGGCCGAGTTCCTGTTCACTTTCGAGGTAGTGGGGTGGTGGAGACATGAGCCTCGATGCAACATCAATGAAGGGTTTAGGCCTGGCACAGCGGAAATAAGGACCAGGGTAGCAGATAAGCGCTGTGACAGAGCCTCTCCTACATGAAATTGTAGCGTGATCTGGGAATCATCGGACAAGTCCTAGTCGAAGGCGCTGCTACTCGTGGGCGTCGGACACGTAAAGCAACGGCTTTAACAGTCGCGACAATCCACAATGGTAGAAGTCCCTCTCGGACGGGACATCTCAGACTAGCGGGAACGGTTGTTGATGGTGGCCTGTCACAGTTCTCCCGCAAACTGTTCTCCACAGGCATACGTCGAGCAAGCGACGACAAACCACAATCCGAAGCCGTCCAGAATTTGAAGAATACATTATCATCAATATGAGAGGATAGCAAGAGTACAGAAAGCGAGTCAACGCTGCATTCTCCTAAAGGATCAGATGAACAAAGGCCAGGCATATTACGGAAGCTCGACGAGCTTGATGAGCCCGAACGCAGCCACGGCATGCCGCTCGATTTGCC
Organism: Plenodomus libanotidis; assembly: GCA_022609195.1. Lineage (NCBI taxonomy): Eukaryota > Fungi > Ascomycota > Dothideomycetes > Pleosporales > Leptosphaeriaceae > Plenodomus > Plenodomus libanotidis. The sequence goes on from JAGKQA010000062.1 coordinate 81,380, forward strand.
TACCCGAGAGAAGATTCGTGCTCCTGATCGTGCAGCTGATATAAAAGGACTGAGCTTGCCTCATGCCCAGGTGTTCCAGCTATCGCGGATATTACATTTGTCCATGGTCTTGGAGGTTCTAGTAGGCTATGATGGTTAAGAAACAAAGACCTAGATCTGTTCTGGCCGCAAGAGGGGCTCCCTCTCGACTATGGTATTTAACAAGTCAGAATCTTCAGTTTCGGCTATAATGCCCCCTTTCTATCGACTGCTCAAGCCGGGGCTGTTGGCATTGTAGACTTTGCAAAGAACCTGCTATACGACATTTACTACGGCATAGATACAAGGGGAGATAGTTATTATATGGGGCGTGTAAGATGCTTTAGTTTAAAATAAATGACGATTGAGGTATTAAGTGCGGTGATGCTGCGATATCAGGTACCTATTATTTTTGTGACATATTCTATGGGCGGTCTCGTCTTTAAGAAAATGAGTTCATGAGCATAAGTTTCTGTGAGATGGTACTGGAAGCTTATGTTCATGCACAGGCTTGTCTCGAAGGGAAGCTTGATAGTCACTTTAAGGGAATCATCAAAGCTGTTAAGGCCGTCATATTCCTCTCTACGCCGCATCGTGGCTCGGATCTGGCTGGGTTCCTCAATAGGTTGCTACCCACGGGTCCTATTGTCTCACCGAAGCAATACGTTTGTGGAATAGTACAAATTCTACTTGCTTCAGACGCGGCAGCTCTTCTGATCGTCTTTCGCGATTCTGCGCAAATATGGCCCGTTGAATCAGGAACACTTCTGAGTACGTATGAAGGCACAACAGGGGCGAGATGGGTAGCTCACCCCGGGAACATCGAGCACATCCTCTCTTTTAGCACCAACAATATCAGCGTCTACAGGTGGACAGACATGGATCTTGTATCGAGATGCCTCTGGCCACAAGCTGGCTTCAACGATATGGCAAAGCAAATCGAGACTGGACTTCCACAGATCGACTCTGACGGTAAAGGCTTGAACACGATTCAGGAAGAGGTTGATAGGGTCATCGAGACACAATTTTCGGGGCACATTCTGGTCATCATTACACGACGAGTAAGCTCACGCATACAAGCCCCACGACTGCAAGTTATAGATGTGGCAAGTCCCGTTTGCCCCGGGACTGAGGCCAAGGAGCAGAACTTCACATGTATCGACATAAGTCCGGAGGTCACGGGCGAGGCAAGCATTCCTCTCAACATACTTCCCAATGGGCGTTTTGTGTTCATCGACCGCTTTCTTGGCCTATGTACCTGGCACATCAGGTCGACCAGAGGTGCCCGAGATATCACACGCCACTTTTACATCCCGAGAGACTGGCTGCCTGACAACCCCTCGAAGCTTTTTCACGTCACGGCCAAGGGAACGATATTATGCCCTCGCAAGGGCGGGTTGGCAATGATAGAAAGCTCGATTGCTTTGGCATGGTAGTTTCAACACTGGGGAATTACAAAGCGAGGAGAAATCTGGCTGTTACATGTAGGATCAAGGGGCTTTCATAGACATCGTGTAGACTTGCAAGCTGAGAGTTGAGCATTTCACTAGCATGTCCAGCTCGTGTTCAATCCCATGCTGGCCACTCACTGATGCCGTTTTGCTGAGACGCGCGCGATTCAACTCCAATGCCAGTCCAGTCCAAGTGTTTGCGGCGTGTCGTTGGTGGTGTCTCTCTCAGTAGGCGCCCCTGGCTTACCTAGCCAGGATTCATCATTGCCTCTTGTACACGATCCAACGTCCTCAACTGAGCACTTTCAGAACTGAATTCACACTGCTCTAATGCAGCCAGCAGCACCCAGCACAAATCACAATGACACCTTCCCTTATCAAGGGCTGGAAAGGCTGGCGTGAGGCGCACAAAATCGAAGCCGAGACCTTGCTATGTATGGGCAAGAACGATGAGGTTCCAAACACTGCCATGTATGCGTGATTGAAGAGCACCCCCAGAATTAGATGGATGACGCTGGATGGCGCCCATATGTCGCACTGGGAGGATTGGAAGCGATATATGCACGAGGCGGATAGCTGTTTAGTGAGCGCGGCTCCAGGTGAGAGTACGGGAATATGAAGATATGAAAACTAGTGAGCTCTATGATAGAAAACATGCTCGTGGCTGAGCAACCCTCACGATGTTTGAAGATCCTCTTTCGGCCCCGGGACGATTTACCCCGGGTTTTCTACCCCAGGTTTGGGCCCAGCGCCCAGCCCGGCCCCGGGATAAATTACCGAAAGCAGCGCTCGGGATATCTTTCCCGCAAAAGAAGTCCCATACCCAGCCGGAACGGCAAAACGCAAGACACACTTCATGAACATTTGCTGCAGGCCGACTGACAGTGTGACTCGACCCGCGGGCGCAAGGTCGACAGTAAACCCAGGAAGAACCACCCGGAAAGACTTGACAATGTCGCGCAGACTTCCCCGATCTGCAGGCCTGCAGGTCGTTAGAGTAGCTAGCTACCCTTGATGTTCAGTATGCTTGGCGTCGTAAACTGCCTATATCATCACCAAAAGCTCCTCTCACTCGCCCGTGTCCAAACCTTCTAGTCTGTGAAAAGAAAAGGTATCCAGGCATCCTCAGAGTCGACTAACACCTCTCACACTTCCGACACACTCACACAGCATCACATGCCCCCGTCCCCACTAGCCAACATGTCCAAGCCAACCGTCCTCCACCTAGGCGACCCCATCAAATACAACCCAGACACCTACGCCCTCCTCTCCCAGAAATACACCGTCATCCGCCCCAGCACTGAAGAGCGCCAGCGGCCCGCGTTCCTCAAAGCGCTACAAGAGCGAAAATGGGGCGACTTCTCCGCCATTTTCCGGCCGTTCTGGGGCACGGGCGGTGAGATGGGCAACTGGGACGCGGAGCTGATCGCCGCGCTGCCGAGCTCGGTGAGGGTGTTTTCAAGCGCGGGCGCGGGCTTTGATTGGGTTGATACTGAGACGCTGGGGAAAAGGGGTGAGTTTTTCTCTCATTTGTGACTTTGTTCTTGCGCTTTCCTGTGAGACATGCTTCCTCCGCGTGAGAGCGAATATTGAACGCGACAAGTGGTGAGAGGCACGGGCTTCAATGAGGTGCCAGGACGCGGACGGTATCCAATTTAATAAACCCACGACTGACGTATCCACCAGGCATAATCTACTGCAACGGCGGCCTAGCCGCGGCCGAGTCCGTCGCCGACTTCGCGGTGGCAATGGTAATTTCCACCTTCCGGCACTTCCCCTGGGCAACCGCGGCCGCGCTCCTCCCCAACCTCAAGCCGCCCACCTCCGGCGGGCCCAACAACGCCGCCGCCGAAGACGCCTTCAAGTTCTCGCACACGCACATGACGGCCCACTCGCGCAACCCGCGCTCCCACACCCTCGGCCTCATCGGCCTCGGCAAGATCGGGCAGAGGATCGCGCAGAAGCTCGGCAACCCGACCATGGGCATGCGCATCGCCTACACGGACCTGTTCCAGCAGAAGCCCGCCGTCGAGGAGGCGTGCTACAACGCGACGTTCTACAAGACGCTGGAAGACCTGCTGGGCGCGAGCGACGTTGTGGTGATTTGCATCCCTGCGGGCCCGCCGATCATTAACAGGGAGAGCTTGCGGTGGCTGAAGAAGGGCGCGCGCGTGGTGAATATTGCGCGCGGGTCGCTGGTGGATGAGGGTGCGTTGGCGGATGCCCTGGAGCAGGGGATTGTGAGCACGGCGGCGCTTGATGTGCATGGGGATGAGCCGCGGGTGAGTTCGCGGCTGGTGAAGTTTGCGGGCGGGGATGTGTTGAGCCCGCAGATTGGGAATGATGGCCATGGGGTGAATCCGGGGCGGGTGTTGTTGACGTGCCATAATGCGGGCGGCACGGTGGAGACGCATATTGGGTTTGAGGAGTTGGCGATGCGGAATGTGATGGGTGTTCTTGGAGGTGGGGCGGCGGTCACGCCGGTGAATGTGCACTTCTTGAAGCAGGGGGGAAGTAAGCTGTGATGAGTGAGAGTTGACTGACTGAGAGTTGCGCGAATGTTGAGATGTAGGTGGACTTTGAGTCTTAAGCCAGGGGAGCTGAGATGCACTCTCACCGGGAAGATCTTGATGGTTGAGCATCGGCGGCCTGTCATCGTTTCAAATTTGCGAAGCATTGGAACAGTGGTAACTCGGGATCATGGTACACCAAAGTCGAATATCATTATCATCTCCAAACGCCCATGCAATCATCATGAACATCTTGCAGTATCGTCAGGTCCTAGAATTCCGCCTCTACCTAGGCACATCCCATGATAAAGAGGAAGCGTGGCCCGCCACTTTCTATTAAGCGACTCGTCGCGTTCAGGACTGCGTCCCATAATACAAGTAGCTTGGTGCCATGGCCATGCCCACAGTCCATCGAAATTAGCATCGACATTGACCACCCTCCAGGAGATCCTCCATCACAATCGCGCCCTACAAAGCCTTAGCAATAAAGTCATCCGGCATCGGCGCCAGCTTTGGCGGCGGACTCGGACTCGGCGTCCCAACAGGCGCATGCCGCCGCCCCGAACCAGGGTGGTACCGATGCGTGCGCGCGTCCTGCCGTCCCCTCTCCATCTCCATCTGCCTTTCCTCCTGCTCCTCCTCCTCGTCATCGTACTGAGCAGCGCGGTGTGAAGAAGCCCGACTGCGCTCTTGCGACTGGCGACTACGACCTCGTCTACGTTCAACGTCTCGGTCGTTGTCGTGGATGTGTACATGCACGTGTACATCCTGCCGCTGGCCGTCCGGACCACTCGAGGTATGCTGCTGCGCAACTTGTTGTGCCATTTGCCATTGAGTGGACCGTCCGCTGCCGCGGTGGGCGTTCTCGTCCTCGCTGTAGTCCAGCTCGGTATCTGGTCGACGCTCGGGTGAGGGCGAGTAGTCGCCGCGTGCCTGCTTGCGCTCTTGTCGTCGTTTGTCGCGTCGCGATGTGCCGCCGCCGCCGCCGCCGTCGCCCATTGCGTCAGACATGGGGCTCACGGGGAACGGAGATGGAGATGGCGAGCGTGAGTCGGGGAGGTAGTTCTTTGTTCGCGAAGAGCGCTTTTGCTGTCTCTGCTCGCGGCGCGAGGATCCGCGGCCTCCGACTGCGCCGGCGCCTACGATAGTGTCGCCGCGCGAGTCAAACGAGGGTGTCCTGCCGCCGCCGGTGCGGCTGCTGCCCTGAGGTCCGCTTTCGAAGCGGAAGTTTTGGGTCTGCGGTGTGACGGAGTGGGATCTGTCGGAGGAGTCGTATTTTCGGTTGTCTTCGGAGGTGCGGCTGTCTTTGTACTTGCGCTTGTCGTACGAGCGGTTGTCGGTGCGCGTTTCGTTGCCGTAGTAGTTGTTCGTGGTGTGCTCCTCTTTCTTGGACTTGGACTTGGACTTTAGACCGCCACCGAAGAGGGAGAATCCGGCTTTCTTCTCGGGGACTGCGCCACCAGGCTGACTGTTGTCATAGTTTCGCCTGTCGTTGGACTGGCGGTTGTCGTACTCGCGCTTGTCGTTGTACTCGCGATTGTCTTTGTTGTTGTACTCGCGGTTGTCCACCTTCTTCTTCTTGCCGCCGCAGAATTTGAAGCTGAACTTCATGCCCTTCTTCTTCATCAAATATAACATCAGAAGCAGCAACAGGAGTCCCAGAATCCCACCAATGACGCCACCCGCAATTGCGCCTGTGTTGGTGCCGCCAGAGCCACCACCGCTTCCATTGCTTCCGTTACTGCCATCCGCGCCTCGCTGAACTCCAATCGCAGTGTACGTGGTGGATGCACCGTCGCTACCGGTGGTCGTGTACAGCACACTGCTGATGAAGGTGACGCCGCTGGCACTACCAGTGGCGCCGGCAACCGCCGTGAACGTAGTGCTGGAGCCGTCCGCTGTCGTCGTTGTTATTGTGACGCTGGATCCTCCTAACTCGCTTGCACGGCTGGCTGTGGCGGACGCGGCCGCTGCAGATGCTGAAGCTGCGATTCCTGCTGCTTCTGATGCCGAGGCAGCGGACGCCAATGATCGTGAAATTTCGGCGGCTGCGCTGCTGGATGAGGCCACTGAGGCGCTGCTGATGGAGGCGTCGACGACGAACTGAGGTTCGTCGATCATGGCGATGACGGTGGGCGTTGCGAAGCACTTGAACATGCTCCTAGTCGGGGTACCAGCCCATTGGAAGGTGCCGCAGGCGGGTGCGTTGGAGTTGGAGCAGCAGCCAGTCTTGGGACCGGCGGAGGTGCATTTTGAGGACTGCACGGCCTCGAAGTTGAGGCAGATGGTGTAGAATTCGGCAACGCCGGCTGTGCTGCAGGCTACGGCGTTGTCCGTGTTGGTGGCGCAAGCCAGCGGGCTCTCGCAGACATACGGCATGGATGAGATGCCCGAGTACCAGCCGCATGTTCGGTCATTTTCCCACGTATTTGAGGATGAGGCTGTGGGTGAGTCCTGACGGAGACGAAGCTCGACAGCGGCTTGTGAGGGCGGTGGTGTAGTTGTGGCAGCTGGTGATGACAGGATGTCGTCGATGTCGATTTCTGGTAGACCTGCAGCTTCGGTCTGCGTGGGCCGGGAGAGGTCTTCGCCGCGGATATCGACAGTGAAGGCCAGGAACCTTGCCTGGGCCTGCCAGGTCAAGGCTGCTATTGCAAGCGGTATTGAGGGTTTCATGGTGTGCAGGCTTTGTATCGAGTAATGTCTCGATAGAATGAGTATGTGATTGAGAATGTCTCGTATGCGCGAAACCTCGAAAACTCGAAACCGAAAATCGCAGTCAACGGCTCCGGGCTTGCGCAGGTGATTTGTACTAGGGAGACATGGAGACGGACAGATGAATGAAGGGCTAAGGATATAACTGAGCAATGGATATTGTGATAGATGACAATGCGAGAACAATGCCGAAGTCAATGGAAGAAGCGAGCATTCGAAGCAGGTAGAAGATATCGCGCTGCAGCTCAATGGAAGAATGGCATTGTCGGGCTTGACAATGACGGACAATAGCCAAGGTGTGGAGAGAGGGCAGTGGGGCCTCGATAACGACTCCAGCCACCAAGATGCTGCTGCAGGATCGACTCGATGTCTGTGCAGATGATGGTTTGGTTGAGATTGGCGAGTTGATGAGATAGGCTTGAGGATGCTGTGAGCTGTGTGCTGTGCGCTGTGTGCTGTGTGCGAGGTGCTGTGATGCTGCCTGCCTCAAGCACTAAAGGCGACGGACTGTAGGCAGATGCGAGTGGCGAGAATGAGAGAAGAATCAGAAATGACATGCAAAGCTGCAGCTCACTGACCTGGGCCCTAGGATGATCAAGGTGTATCATTGCTTGATTGTGGCAGCAATAGCCGCCGAGGTGGGCTCACCATGTCCGTGATTTCCACTCCTGGCGCTTGCAGAGCCGCTCATCCTGGAAGGTTCGTCTGATGCACATCCGTGTGAACTTGTTACCCGAGTATGCCATGATGCCTCCCAAAAGAGCGCCGGTGTTGACGATGAGTAAAGGGTGTATCTGACTGCAGCTGAATGACAAAGTTTTGCGGCCAGACAACACCTGCTGAGGGCTGGCTCACTGTTGTTGATGGCTGATGGCTGGTGGCTGCTTGATGGATCTGAGGATGATGTTGAGCCGAAACTCTGTTGCTGGTGACGGTTTGCAGTTGAGGGCCCGGCCCTGGAGAACCTTGCTGCTGCCTTCCCAGCCAATCGCTTACATGCAGGTGGAAGGCGCTAACAGAATCGTTCCTGCCTGGGTTGTGCGACGAAATGCTTTTCAGGTTTTTGGCCCCTGCATTGCTGATGATCAGGTCGATGTTGAGAGCCGAGGATCCATGTGGGGAGTCTTTGTCCTTTGTTTGCTTGCTCTGAGCTTTGATGACTGTGCCAGTCTTTGAAGAGAGTGCCCATGTCCTGCACCCCTGGCCTCGGCCCGCGTGGGTAAGGGTACTTAGGTAGCTGCCCGGCTGCTCGAGTCTTCAGGGTTCGGGTTTAAGAAGTTCTCGCGGAGGCGGGAAGGAGCACCTGGCGTATCTGAAGATGACCACCTGGGCAGGCTCCACATCGTTCTCGATCTCTGGAGCTCCCTCAGACAGCTCACCTCCCGTGCACCTACCTGGTCAGGCCAGCCTAGCAGTGGCCGTCGCCGTATCCGGCTCGTCGACAACCATGGATTTCGACTGCCCAAGTGGCCGGCAGCATGAATTGCGGCTCCTCCCACGCCGCCCTGAGGAATGCTGCTGTCTCACGGCTCCCACCCGCAGCCAAATCGCGCTGAAAGGGCTGAGACATCGACCCCATCCGCTCGAACCTCCATCATGAGATCCTCAGCAGGGCTGGCGAACTATTGCCTACCACTCTCCCTCTGTATAAGATGGCTTCGGCCACCAAGGGCGAGCGCTCCGGCGAGTCTGGGGCTTGCTGGCTCGCTCTTTTCGCCTCTGTCATGAGTTCGGCTTCGAGGATCTACTGTCGGATTGGTTGACATACTGCATATTCCCGTCGCGATGGAGTCATCCGACAGCTCATCTACCGGCCACTATTCCGACGGCGTCTACAGCGTCATCAAGCCCGAAGCACAATCCAGCTATGTCGTCGTCAATACCGCCGAGCCACTGCCGGAAGTGAAGCCGCCAATGCTTCCAACCGTGATGCTTGCTACGCTGTTGTTACTCTTCGTCTTTTGCTTCATTGGCATCTTGGTGTCGGGCCTCCACTTTGGCCACCGAGTAACTTCGGGCGACTGCCTCGGCCAGAGTTGGGTCATGTTCTCAGTGCGTTCTGTCCCTGTCCCACCCTCAGAAACGCTCACTTCACTCCAGCTGCAAATCAGCTGCAACGAGTGCGAGTGCGAGTGCGCGGTGCTCTGGCGTGCCGTCTCAAATTGACTGGCCAAGCAAACGCCACGCCCTCAACGTCTGAATGGCTCGCTAATTGTATCACCCCTGGACATCAGTCCATCTTGGGCTTGTTGTACATCGCACTGCATCTGCAAGCTGCACGGAAAAGTGAGCCGGTCAACCGTTCGCAACCACCCTCGCAGCACCCACTGCACGCCTCCGCCATAGTCGTCGCCCGCCTCGACGCCGTCGCGTGGACCGTCTCTCTCATCATTGTCGCCGTCGCCGTGTCCAAGGACCCCTCAGCTGTGTCGTGCGTCGCCTTGGTGGCTTGCACCGCCGTGGTGTAAGTTCTCTCCTGGTGGTCGTCGGGCCTCGATAGTTCGTGGTGCTGCAGATGGATCGCCGCTCGTCTATGCATACAAGTGGAGACGCTCGGATGCACGGTGAGGTGGATCAATCTGGGGTTTGTTGGAGGGGCAGAGGCTGGGGCCAGCCTGGGACCTCGAAAGTTCGAGATGCCCAAACGTTGTTGCTATCGAAAACATTCAAAAAGCTGACACCTCGTCCTTACAACCAGTCCAGCCTTGATTTTCATACTCGCCGTTGACGAGAAAGCTGCCCGCCCTTTCGACCTGCCCTATCTCACCACATCATCTTCAGCCGCCTCCAGCACCATCACCTGTCGCGTCTCCGACTTTATGAGAACCATGCCGGAGGTATCAGTCAACGACAGCATCTCCCGCCGTGGATCTTCACACTCCACGTCGTCTCAGCGTGCTGCACCCCGGCCCAACTCTCACACCCACCATGCTGCCGCCATAGCAGCCGCCAACATCGGCCAGCCACGAGCTCTCAGCGGTCCACGCCCGCCGCCGTCGTCCGTCAAAGAGGCTCGGCCATGGAACTTCACCAGTTTCGACGGCCGCACCAAGGTGGAGCTCGCCGCATCTGTCACCGAAGCAACACAGACAACAGAACATATTCCCCACGTCGGCGGGCCCCGAGCCCTGGCGCTGTCAGAAAAGGCGATGCAAACGGGCATGCTACCACCACCGGTTTGTCTGGCGCCAAAAGTCGTCGTACTACCACAGCGAGAGGAGGACAAGGAGAACACAATCGCCCGCCCGTCTAGCAACGCAAGCTCAGGCGCCTGGCGGCAGGACTGGTCCAACCTGGCCACCGAGACCGGCTACACAAGCGCTGCCACAACGCCAGCTTCAACACCCGCACTTGGCCCACACGGCTCCTTAAAGTCGTCCCATCGTGGCTTGTCCCCCGTCCACGAGGAAGCAAGGCGGCTCTCAACAGCACCACAGCAGCCCTCCCTCGTCCCAGCCTACCAACCACGGCGACCCTGTGTCCCCGCACCCCTCTCCCCCGCCCCACTAGCAATACCCTCGACGCGCCCACGACCACAGAGCACCGCTGCACCCACAACAACATACAACAGCTACAACAACCCGTCCGCTCCCAACAGATACTCCTACAGCCACAGCGCGAGCATACCGAAACCGCCCCCGCCGGCCGCCATGGACGCATCGGCACCGGCGAGGGTGCGACTGGCGCGGGCGCAGGAGGCGTTGAAATTGCGGGGTACGGCGAGAGATACGGTGGTCTTGCTGAAGAGACCGCCGCGGCTTACAGGGGATGGGAGGGGGTTGGAGCAGTCGCGTTCGGTGGTGAGTGCGCTGCCGGCGAGGGTGAGGCCGGAGTACTTGAGGATCCCGGGGTCGTTTGAAGATCATTGATGGGTGATGCGGGAGGGGACGAGATGGATTTGTTAATACATCCTCTATACGCGCATATTGGCAACACGTCTGCAACACGTGGCTTAGGGAGGGGGACAAGACGCCGCGGTTTCTTGACTGGCAGCTACTCCATGTGGGGTTCGCCGTTTCATGATGTGGCGTATTTTGTGGCGGGGTCTATGGCGCTTGAGGAGCGGCGGGCATGTGAGTGGGTTATTTTGAGGCACTATCTTGCAACACTGGTGGAATTGGGTGGGCCGCGGGTGGAGTGGGATGTTGCGGCGAGGGAGTATCGCAATTATGCTTTGTCGGGCCTGGGTTGGTATATGACGCCTGCCGCGATGCAGAGTGAGGAGCACTCGAGAGCCATGGGTGAACGGTACGTGGCTGCTATTGTTGACCATGGATCGATTGCACTCGTTGAGTCCGAGTCCTTTAAGGCTGGATCAGCTTCCAGGTAGCAAGGTGGGTAGTCGTTTGCTATGATTAATCATGTTCAATCGAAATCTTTCGAGGGAGCTACCCCGGAACTCAATATTTTTCAATTTCCATCTCCGAGACGAGTATGCCACAGGAAATCGTCCCAAACGCCATGTCCAGTTCCTACTGCCTGGGTGAAGGTATGGCCTGCCATGCACGAAGCTTGGGGACACCAAAGTCCTCGACGCCGAGCGAGAACGGGCAAAGGAAAAAGATGCAAGTATGCATGTATACGTGAATGGACAATCACTCGTCATTAGCAACCTCCTTAGTCTTCTCCCAGCGGTCTACGGTAGTTTTACAAGTCGCCTAACATAGCCGACATCCAATCCATCTTCCACTCCCCCCTTTCACACGCGCATTGCAAGATACGAAGGGTCACGTGTAAACGACTCGGTATTGCACCTAGTAGGCATTATTCGCCGTATGACCCCCAATCATGCTAGGAATTGCATAGCCCAGACCACAGAATCTAAAAATTGGACACTTTTGGGTAAACAGGCCGACCACAAATCCCATAAGCAGCTACAAATACTTACACCGAAGGCCAGCAACTCAAAGCTGGTCATATCAGAGGCGATCATCCCAAAGACTATCATATCTGGGGTCGAGCGTTTTCAACGCGCTGTCCGGCTTCTAAATCTGTGGTCCTGGTAACCTAATATGTACGTCGCCGTGCACCAAAGTACGGGACAGGAATGGTGGTAGGTATATTTGGAAGCAAATGTAATACGTACTGCTGTATCGTCTACAGATCTCAGGTGGTTGGTTGCCGGATGAGGACCTCGTATGACTGCTCTTGTATAATCAAGAATCAAGTGTATGTGCGTGTTTCGCGTCATCAGCCGCGAATTCGGTCCACTGCGGATTGCGGCGGAATCATGCAGGTCTCAAGTTGATACGGGTAGTTAAGATTTTGAAATATTTTCATCGAGGCTCTGAACTGGAGATGAGAGGAGAACAGACAATGTTCCCAAGTACATCGCACACCCGAAATCCCATTCCAGGCACGCCCGGGTCGAGCAGCTGACAGGCTCACTTTGGTACGCATCCGACGCAGCTGCGTGACCTTTGCAGGCTGTGAGCCGCGGCCTTATGGGAGCTGCATCAGGCTCGCCGCAGAATACCGGGCCCCAAAGGTTGCATGATACTCTCCGATTGGGTGAAAATTCATCTAACTGCATGTGGCATCACTGTTGGGACCATAAAGCACAACTGTGCCTTTCAACGGCACAAATGTTGAGCATGGAGATCAAGCTAACGGTGCCACAAGAAAGAACAGTGCCACAATCGCAGCACAATCGCAGCCTGGTACGTGGTCATCAAAAACGACATTTTAGGTACGTTTCGTCGGAAATACCATCTTCCAATTTTTTTGATTGGTCTAAATTCTGGGGGTGCAAAGAAAGGCCTCAATGATGGCCGTGAGCATGTTTATTTTCCAAGCCTCGTTGACTCTTGACCCTGATCAGCCCGAATCGCTGCCCTGTTTGGCAGTGCAAATCATGAGGCTTTGAATTAGGTCGCGATGTATATATGCTTGCGCGGTGGTCCTATCTCGCCTGCTCCATCATAGCATCATCATTTTGCATCAACCTACCTTGCCTGAGGTACCCATTTATCTGCACGGCTGTGAGCCCACCACATTGTAAATAGACGGGATGCTACCCAGAAAACACCAAGTGGAAACCCACGGAACATTCACCAAAAACCTGGATTCGAACACTTATACTGTACACGGCGAGGAGCCAGAACACAAACATCCCTGGAATCTCCCCACACCCTCAGCATCTGTAGCATCTGAAAATGAAGCTTCTCGCTTCAATTGCCGGCCTTGGGAGACTATCAGGCTCCCGACATGTCATGAAGCATTCGAAACTCGAACCCTCGGGTCGTCATTCTGTGGCCGTGGAAGTGCTACAGATGTCGCGAGTAAGCCAACGACCCCGGAAGACCTCAATGGATTTCGGTCGGGACACTCAAATGAGGTCGAGTCACAGCACTCGAGCACTGCCCAGGGCCCACTGGACATACCACGAACCTATTTCCCAGTGGAGCCGACGCTCGACCCCGGGCACATTCTCGCATCCCCGGGGATTGTTACAGAACTCACAAACATAGCTGTACAGCGCTTTCGTGCACACGGCACGTGCCTACACAGGAAGCGGTCTTTGAGCCCAGAGCCTCAGCGGAATCAGAAGCGCCTGCGTGCGGCTGTGGTGGAACAGCAGAGGAGCCCTGAAACGACATTGAATGGATCCAGGGCCAGTGATGTTCTTCTTGTGCAACAAGTTTCGTCGAGACAAAGGTTCTGGATGTGTCCTTTCTATGCGAAGAATCCGCAGAGACATGCCACCTGCTTGACGCGGCACTGTCTGTTGACCACGGAGGACGTGCGGGAGCACCTGTGTCTGATGCACCGACAACCGTTGTTCTGTGCCGTCTGTTACAAGGAGTTCCCCACGGAAAAAGATTGTGATGCACACACGCGGCGCCGGGGCTGTCCCCTTCAAGCATCAGTTCCGTTGGAGGGGCTGACGGACGCGCAAGTACGAGAGCTGGACGAGAACATGGCTGCTGAAGACGACACGGCACAGACAGGGCCAGAACGGTGGTTCAAGATCTGGACGTGTGTCTTTCCTGCAGCGAAACCACCAAAGATTCCATTCTTTACCACCCGAAAAGCTTTGAGTGTGTACGACCTGCGTCGATTATGGACGGCGAGTGGGAAGGACATAGTATCCGATGTTTTGAGCAGGCGCGATCTTCAGGGGTACGGGATTGAAGACGAGGAGAGAAGTCTGGAGTCTTTGTACTTGTTAGTGGCAGATCTTGCGGTCGATAGAGTGTTTGTTTGACGTTGTTGCCAGATACCCGAATATGGCAAGCGTCATTAAATATGACAGTGCTTCTCAACTTTCAATTTGGTTCAAGATAAAATGAAGCATATGTGCTGCAAGGCAATAGAATTCGGATTCTGACAGATTATACAACATTAAGAAAGCGATCAGAGGAGCTACGTAAACATGCGTAAGTTTGCACCATTGCACAGAGTAAGCAAAAAAAAGTGGATAAATGCCGAGTCAATTGATTGAAATATATGAGCCGATATACAACAGCTATTGGTGGTTTTGATGAGAATGTGTGGTCAAAGCCCTGAAATCAGGCCGCTGGAGCGCCATTTCCCTGCTCCGCAAGGACAGGTGGATCTTCCAGACCAAAAAAAGAGGCGTAAGAAACAGGTATCCAGACACAGTCCAGGCCGAACACTGGCTGCATGTCCTGAGCTGCATCCACATTTGAGCTGACAGCAAAGCTGTTCTGTTGGACCGGTAGATGACTTTCAGTGTCAGCTGGAGTTTGCAAGTAGGTGCTAATTGGAGACGATTCGGGCATGCCGGAGGGTCCGCCAAGTCTGAGGTTCGCACCAGCATGCATGTTGTGGACTGCAGCAAAGTCGTAACCACCGTGGGGCTGTGGGCAAGCAACTCCAGTGCCGAGTGGATTGGGTAAGCTGGCGTCCGGAAGAGGTGCATTGAACGGCCTGAGCTGTCCACCATGACCAGAGTCCGCAATCGCCGGAACATTCGGACAAGTTTCGTCCGTTAATTCCGGGTGACATGGGCCCATGAGAGCCTCGTTTGTTCCTCGTAGGTCACTGACGGATGTAATGGGTTGCGGCTGCATGGAGGCTTGTGTGGTATAGGTTGCAGGCGGGAAAGCTGGATAAGATGCTGAATAAGTTCTTGGCAGCTCGCCCAAGTAAGTCTCCCGTCGACGAGGAGGCATGCTGGAGCCATGCGTTGAGATGCCCGCATTGTCCTGGCTGTGGCTCATGAAGGGCCCCGCAAATCGTCTCTGTCTTGCTATACCGCTTTGAATTGCTCTCACAACATCGAGGCGTACACGTTCTTGTATGTTGACCTGGACTTCGGGCAAGTTGATGAGTTCCTGAAGTAGACCTTCGTTTCCTTGCTGGGTAGCAGATCGGTCGCAAACAAACGGGGATAGGGGGCAGGCAATGGGACCGAAGAGAATAGCCCAGATGCTCCGCCAAATTACCACCCAGTCTTCCGCGGGCCTGCCTCTTCTTGTGAGACTGCGAATCTGACTATCCTGGGTTTGCGTCATGTGGATGTTTTGACCGGGCGAGAGGTAGGTAGGCAGCGCAGCTCTCGTATGTGCTCCTGACGAGAGACCTCCGCATTATTTCCCTTGAATTCTTTCCAACAGGTTGGGCAAGTGGGCAGCCAGCGGTGCTTTCGGCCGACGAGATGCTCGCGCAAGTCCTTCCGGTCCTTCGCCTGGAAATCCGCACAAGATCGATACTTGTGTGGATCTCTGAGGAAGTAATGATAGTGCATTCGTCTGGGTTGTTGAATTCGAGCTGCTTGTTGATGCTGGCTTTGTGAGAAGCCGGCGCCGAGGATCTTTCTGGTGTCTTCGTCTTCATCGTCAGAGTCTCCGCCTCCAGTGGGTTTGTTTGAAGGTTGCAGGCTTTCAGAGCCACCTGCAGGTGTGCTGTATGCTTGCAGGGCAGTAGAGGCGCCGTGGTTCTGAGCCAGGGCGTTATCTCCACCGCCTTGACTTGCGGATGGGCCCGAAAATGTTAGATTATACCCGAGTCTCCATCTTTGACATCATGCCTCTGAAAAGAGGAGAATATCGAGAACGAAGACAACGACTATGCATATTACTGTTAAGAAAAGTGTCCATTCCATAATTTTCTCGTCTTCAGATACTGTAGTGTCCATATTTGGAGGTGCCGACGCTGAGTAGAGTCTCTTCGACACGCAGCGTAACAAGACCTGGGTCGGTGTTTTCTCGGGCAAGGGTGGGTCGAAGCTAAAGACTAGGAATCGATTGAGCAGGACGGAACACATTGTGATAGGAAATAAGGATCCTAGAATCCGCCGATTTGAAGCGCGATTGCAAGGTTTGTTGCAATGAGTGGAGGTTTTGCGTGGCTATCACCGTGCTGTCGCTACCAAGTTGGTCGGGTGGGAGTCGTAAACATTATGAGAACTTTAGAAGCGTAGGAAGAGGACGCAGCGTTTGACGACGAATTGTTTGTTCCTCAATCTTCAAAAAATTACCCATTACTCCGTTCACGCGTGCGTCAGGATTGTGCCTTGTACCCGATCTAACCAGGCTGTGCAATTCGGTCTCGTCGTGCCACCCATACAAGGCCTTTCACCAAAGTATTTCTTCAGCAGAATCTAGCCGACGGGTACCTCTTCCACGGCAGGCATACGGAGTAAAGATTCTGGTAAATCTTTGATGTCCAGCCATTATATTCTGGTAAAAGCCCCCAAATTACTTGGTCAATACAAGATGGCATGTGAGCATCCCGGCGAGGGTCCCTCTTGAGTCCGCAGGGGCGACTTTTTCCACAATCGTGCATGATACCAAGTACCTACAAACCAGAACACAGCCGAACTCCGAATGTCGAAACATCGTCAGCGTCTTCAAGACGCTGACCGCCCAATGCTTAGTGTTTATTACCTCATCCTCTTGAGTACCTTGCCCCTCTCGGATATGACATGCCGTAATATACGGACGTCACCCCCAAAAGTGTTAACCACCCGCTTCTCCTACCGATTTGGAAACCTCGGCCATATGAGAAATGCCTCTGAGATAATCACTTCTGAAGTAATTGCCCCCAGAATTAGGATTGTAGGATAACCACTTTTGGGGAAATCTCCACTGGGACAGTTCCCTTCACTGCAAATCTCTATATGCTCGTGCAATATACTTGACTTGATGCAAGAAAATGTACCGTGAACTTAAGAGAACCATGGCTCTAGACCGGTTCTCGCCCACAGATCGGGACTTTCCCGAGAATATATTGGCGAAAAACGAATACGGCCCGATCGGGAGCTGAGATCTTCCGGGAGCTGACAATCTTTCGGCATGTTGAATACCATAGCATCGTCATTAGAACAGTTTGTGGCTTCTTGTCACGATTTCCAGGACAACACCAGCTTCGCCTATTGTTGGAAGATATCTCGTCATGAACGCACATGACAAATGCGGCTGAAATATTGAGCCACGCAGGCGCGAGACGCATGTTGAAGACCTGTAGACGCGGAATCAGATGGGAGACGCAGATGCGAGACGCACAAGAGACGCGCAGTAGAACGAAGAAGACATTATAAGTAACCTGCCATTTGTATGAAGCAGTTGGAGCGTAATTCCCCTTACTAGACCCCCACACTCATATCTGTGATATCACCTTGAAATATTCATTCCAAAGAAGACCATACTGAAAACACAGTCATGTCAAGTAAGTCGGTGACATGGCATGAGATAAGCAGCGGAAGCGCGACTTCGGAACGTTAACCGTCTCTCAGGCCAAAATCACAATTACATCGAGGCTCCGCGTTTACGCGAGTGGCCGTCCGAGGCTTACTCCCCAATAAATCAGGACTTATCATACCAGCCGCACTTTTCCACTGCAAGAAGAATCCAGCAGAAGGAAACTCAGGCTGCAGATGCGATCCAAAAGTTTGATTCGGATTTTGGAAGTAAGCAGCAGCAACCGAGCATCTACGCAGCCACATCATCGAAGAAAGGAAGGAGATGAGGGTGTGAAGAGGACTTTGTCAGTGGCATCGATTCCATGCTGGTGTGGGAGCAGGGGGTGGGTCAGAATTGGGAAATTGCATGGGCGCCAGGCGGGACAGAAGTCTCGAGTACTCGTGCTGCACGTCTCAAATAGCTAGTAGCATTCTTTATATGCTCTAATTCCTTTACTGCGTGATACTCAACACAGCAAAACATGTGCAGGGCCACGTGTCACATATACGTTTATTCAAGCCAAAGGCAGTAGATGCCGTTGAGAACGTACACTTGTATTGATTTTTAGTCACGTAATCTAGCAGAATTGGACAATATCAATATCTAAAATATCAGAGGTGCTTGTGCTATGACATCTTGAAATACTTGTATGTGATGAGGATGAATAGCTTCAGCCATTTGCATGGGACCGCGGCAGGGGCAGTCATCGAGATACTGGGTACACAAGTATTCGCTACGAAAATGAGAAACCAACCTTATGAGCCAGGATAGTTGCATGCACTGGGACACATCGCGCATGCTCGCTGCACTTTGAGTGGCTGAGACTTCCGGCCCCTTGAGGCTAACCTGCGTCACGCAGTCCGCGCGAGCTCACGCAACTGCGTGAACCTCCGAAAGGCAACTGCGAGTGGACTAAAGATTATTTTTGGCTCCGATTATAAGGCTCCGTTTTGGTAACAGCATGTAAGTTTTGTTCGTGGTGTGGCCATGGAACTTGCCCCCTGCAGCTTTTGTTATGGCATTTACCAACACCACTAATGATCACCAACCCAGCCAAATCATCTTTAGTTGAGTCACCACGTCGAAAAATTATATTTTTAGTAGATGAGATCTGTGTGACTCCCACATTCTTGTCACTTCCATCCTCTTACTATAGTTGCATCCATGCGCCGAGGGCTTCACGAAGAAAGTCATCCCGAAGGCCATGTCCCGACATCACTGCAGTATGCTGCGTCCATACAAACCTCCCCGGCTGGACAGCGGGTTCAAGCCAGTCCCTCAGAAAAGTCAGACATCGCGTGCTTTTTCACGCCCATGGAGGACGAGGCCACGTTCCTAGCAACATCGGCGTCAGCTGGTCTCCACACCTGGAACAATATGACTATGGAGGAGCCTCCATTCATCGCCGACTTGTGGACAGCACACTCAGATTTCGCCTCGGCACCCGGATCAACTTGGTCTTCGAGTACATATTCAACGCAGTCGAGCGCAACCGTCGTCCACACCAGCTCTGCTATCTCAACGCCACTGTGTATTGACCCGTCAGACGAGGATCATAAGCCTTCCTTTCCTTCTTCTGCCGTACCAGAATCACCGGTCTTGGGTCCGGCCAACATGTTCATATTCGATGCAAACGTGTTTCAAGCTCCATTTGAGGACCAGCCGCCAGATCAAAAAGCAAGAGATGTTTCCAACCAGAGCCCTTGGTCACTTAAAGATGTTTCTCAGGAGCAGCCATCCCAGCTGCCTTGCAGCAGGTCTCGCACATTTGATACAGATTTGGAGCTCAACTCACTAGAAACCGAATACGGGCCTACACTACATTCAACTTCGGCAGTATGCTCTGATTATATGTGGAGATCGGAGTGGGCGACTGACGAGCCAGCAACAAGTGTTGCAAGCTTGCAGTCATCATGTGAGGAAATGAAACTAAGAAGCCTGTACTATGATCATTCCGGCGCGCCCTGTGGGCTGGGGCTGGAAGATGAACTACCCGACGATAAAAGCACTTGGAAACAACGCAAAGCCCAAAAGCTACACCCGAGCCATAAAGAGCCCACAGCTACAAATGCGGAATCCATACTTAGCATAATGGACAAGACCGTAGCACAGGACTTAACAACCAATCCCACCTGCGCAAAACCCTCTACAATCCCAAAAGAGCAGCTGGCTCCTGAAACGTTGCCTGCTCGCAGCTTTGAGGGACAGATGGTAGGGACAAGGATTACAGGCTCTCAAAAGAGGTCTCGCGAAATGGCTTTTGAAGGGCACAACTTTGAGCTGAATTACTCGGATCGAGGATCTGCGTATCGTCCGCGAGAGCTTAGTTCTGACCAAAAGCGTCTCCTGGCATGTCCCTTCCGGAAGCTTGATCCAAATGGCCATCCGAAATGCTTCAAATTCGCGATGCATCGGATCAGAGACGTCAAACAACACATCTCCAGATGTCACGCAATGCCGGACTACTACTGCGCAACCTGCTTCGAAGTATTCGGCACAGCTGAAGGACGAGACAATCATATTCGACGAAGACAGTGCAGCTTTCAGAAGGTTCCTATCTTGCCGCCATTTGCAGGAATTTCCGACGCACAAAGGAAGCAGTTGGCTATGAAGTCCTCCCGTGAACTGAGTGTCGAGGAACAGTGGTTTCAGGTGTGGAAAATTCTTTTCCCAGGAGAACGGAAGCCCAGGACTCCGTTTGTGGGAAGTTTTGTGGGTGAGATGATGCCGTCACTTCGGGAGTTGTGGGAACGTCGGGGTCCTCAGATTATGGACAGTTGTAATGTAGACGACATGGAGAGGCAGAAGTTGAGCTTCGCAATAATGCGCATCTTCGATGATCTGGAAGCGGAAACATGGGAGCCGGGATATTTTGACCTGAACGCATCAAAGGCCTTGGAAGGGTAGCATTACCCTTGAAGTATTCATAGGTTGGCAGCGGCGCTAGGGTGTTCAGGTTCTACTTCAAAACTTAATCGCGAGACGAGGAGCTAAAGTTGAACGAGGACTGTACTAAAGATTTCAATACCATTTTCTGCGTAGTATGACAGTGAGTATAACAATACTGAGGCCATGCCTCTGGAGCTGCGTGAGAAAGCCACCGAGATGATCTCAACAAGAAATGGCACATTGAAGCAGTGATAGAGTCTGTTTAGTACAAACAGTGCGGTATCCTGTTATGTACAGTGTATTGTTCGGTGCTCTCGTCGAAATACAGGTATTGAAACCATGTGTTCTCACAATGATAATGCACTTTATTTCGAGGTATCCGGGATGTGTGTGTCCTCA
The DNA here is from genome assembly GCA_022609195.1 of Plenodomus libanotidis. Taxonomy (NCBI): domain Eukaryota; kingdom Fungi; phylum Ascomycota; class Dothideomycetes; order Pleosporales; family Leptosphaeriaceae; genus Plenodomus; species Plenodomus libanotidis. Next base: position 102,011 of record JAGKQA010000062.1, read on the forward strand.
ATATTAATTATTTCGCCGACTTTGCTGTCGTCAGCCTCCGGCCCCACGACGAGGCAGAAACTTTGGCTCCTATAAAAGCGACCTATTTAAATCGATGATTGGAAGAATCGCAGCAGTCCTATAATTGAGTTAATCACTGTACAGTGTTGAAGCTTCAGTATACCTTGAATACTGTACTTACTGCAGCCATGGATACTTGTGTCCTTCACTTACTATGATAAGAGTCCGGTCATCGTCTACAACACCTTCCTCGTGCGACGTATACTTTGTATTAATCGTCTGGAGGGTCTTGAGGTATGGAGTAGTCGTACATAGGACGATCTCATCTAAGATAACTACAAAAGGCTTGGGGATAGCCTGCTATTGGACCCGTGGACGAACAGCTGGAACATAATTAGCGGTTGGACATCTCTTGCTTCGATAGCCTCGACGGTTGAGCTTAATAGGTTATCCCCTCTGGCTAAAGCTCACAGAATTTACAGTTACAAGAGCTTCAGAACTTATGACTGGCCGAATAAATGATTGAGTTTACGTGCCCGCTCTATGATCTCAATTCTACGAGCTCACCCCAGATCTAGTGTCCAGCAAACCAATGGACGTCTGCAGCGGCAGCGGCGGCGCCGAGAAGATAAATCCCCGGTTCGGAAAATTGAAACTGTCCATCGTCATCTTCGACCCGGTCATATACCCACCAACATGCTCAAACGCCTCGTACCAAGAGCCCATAACAACTATCTGGCAAGCTCGCGAGCCAGCAAACGACGGCGTCGCCTCCGCCAGGACAACCTCTCCGTACTTAGCCTCCAGTTGGTCAAGATAGCCCAGATTCCGCGGGCCAAGGCGACCCAGTCCGCTCGACTCATCAAGCAGCACCGTCGAGCCAAGCAGAACCTTTCACTTCCTCTGCGACTCCAGGGCTTTCAACAAGACAGGGAGTTCCAGTTTATCTTCCACTCCGCTGCTCAAAAAGAGCGTGAGGTAGCAACGCTGATTTTTGCCGAATTCTTTTCGACTTTCGTACTGGCCCTCAATGATTCGCACCAAATCGCGCGTTGAATCGTACGACTCTATCACAGACCGCGACGACTTCTTCACGGCAGCCAGCTCTTGAAAGATGTGACTAGGGGACGACCGCGGTACCAGCACAAGATTGTAGTCGTTCTTCTTCCGTGGGATCTGCGCGCGTGCCGCAACAGCCGCACCAAGCGAAATTTGTGCGTCGCCGCAGACGAGGGCTAGGCTGATTAGCTAAGATCGTAGGTGGGGACCAGGGAAGACTGACCTTGACACTGCCCGGCCTGTTGAGTGAGGCAGGGATACAAAGCGGCGACTTTCTTTTCCAGCTCGATATGCGTGTCGAACGAGGCGTAGTGGTGCCTGGCGGAACAAGGGCCCACGCCGTATCGACACAGGGCAGCGACACCGACGTTGAGGACTTCCTGATGCCGGCCGAGGCCAGATGCTCCGCCAGTAGCAGCAGCTTCATTATTAATGACCTGCGCGCAGCTGGAGACGAGAGCGCCAATATCTCGGTCGACTGGTGCTGCTTCTGCTTCAATGGCCCTGGTCTCTTTGCTCCCACACTGCGCAGACTCCTTGACCGCGGTCAGGTCTGGGTCAGGCCGAATGGTGCGGATTCCAGAGATTTCGTAATCGTAGGTAATTTTTGAAATTTTGACAAAGAGCTGTGTCGATATCCTCCCAGCTCATATTGGCGAAAATGCTGGCACGTACTCGACATCACCTTGGAGAAGTTGGTTTAATTCTATCATCTCTTGGTCAGTTGTCCTTTCCCGTGTCATTTGAAATCGTCGCTATACTCACCACAGTGTCGTTGCTGGTGGAAAACCACAAGAAAGAGCAACTCCGGCCTCGATACTGTCTTTTATGCACTCTGAGAGAGACTGCATCGTGCCTGTATACCAAGCCTGTGATTAGCCGGGGAAAACAAGCCGTTCGCCAGGGCACAGATACTACTCACCCACTGGAAAGCAAAACATTCGGACTACCAGGCGAGCCCAGGATCTTGCAGCCCGCAGAGCTCAGCCGTTTCGCCACGTGGAACGATTTCTTCTTGAGCAAAGCCATCCCATACCGTATCAGCATCGGCTTTCGCAACAACTGCAGCACACGCACCAGCACACCCGACGCAATGCCCTTTCCACGCGGCCCGTCGACCGCAACCCGCTCCGGGTTCAGGAACCTTGCAAACTCGCCATTTGCCAGCACCGTGCCTCTAAGACAGCCCACAGACTTGGAGAATGTGCACGTCAAGAAGTCTGCCTCAGAAAGCGGGCACGTAAATCCCTGATCCTGCCAGTACTCGAACGAGCCGCGGCCGCCTGACCCCAGACCCAAGAATGGGTGCGCCTCGTCGACCAGCAGCGCGAAACCATACATCTTCTTCAGCGCTAGAATCGCAGGCAGCGGCGGCACGCTGCCTTCCATGCTGTACGTGCACTCGACAGCGACGCACACCAGCGCGGTGGGCCAGGTATGCTGAATGTGGCGCAGCTGCGCGTCGAGGTCCGTCACGCAACTGTGGTTGAACTTGAGCGTCGCCGTGGCTTTGCTGGCGTAGGCGCCTGTCCACATGGAGCTGTGGCTCTCGCGGTCGCAGAGCCAGATGCAAGGGTGGTTCTGTGCGGTGGCTACGTCGACAGCTGTTTCAAAGGCTAGCATGTTGCAGCTGAAGCCAGACGAGGTGATCTCGCACGCGTCGAAGCCGATGAATTTCTTGAACTCGTCGGGCAGGGCTTTCTCCAAGGCATATGGGACGGGCGTCATGGGCGGCTTCTGGAGGGCGAGTTGTTGTAGCTTCAGCGGACCGGGCTCGAGTTGGTCAAGCCCCCGTAGTTGTTCGGGGCGAGGTTGATGAGCTTCTGCGTGGGCTGGCCTTGCAGGCTTTGCAGTTGTCCCCGCTGGTATGCGGCTACGTCCGCTGGGCGGTATACTTCGATATGTTTGCCAGGACCGGAGGCCAGCAATCGAAGTTCTTTGTTGGCCATTGGAACCATAACAAAGTGGCTAACCAAGTCTCATGTGAAGGACGTGGAGAGTACCGAGTGGATTTGCAAGTCTTTTACGTCCTTTGCTCATTGTCCGGCGGCGACGGCGGCGCATCAGCCATAGAAGCGAAGTTTTCGGAGGGCTGTGACGGGAGGCTCGGTTATCATCACTCGCATCAGGCAAGTAATTTTCTCGATCGACTTGCTGATTCAAATCTGGGATCCCGTCGACGATGCGCTTTTCGGGGACATCACTCCTGATGTCCTGGTCTGAAGTCCGCGGTATTGTCTGTCGGCTTTGGTGTCCTGAGTCGAGCGAGGCTCGAGTCTGTCGGAATTTTGCAGACGCCATAGGCCGTATTGCTTGCTAAATTTGTAGGCAGTAAAGTTGTGCTCGTGAAAACGGAGTGGAGATGTTCCTGCTTGAGGACGCGTTGAGTGGTTTCGAACGAGGAAAGAACTGCCAGAAGAAGTAAGAAATCTTCCTGCACCGGCATGTATTTATTATATCCTCCTCCTCCTTCTCTGTCATCGCTCAAATTTTCCAAAAGACCCAACGTTTCCCTGGTGACCGCTTGTTCCTCTGTCCTCGTACCATTGACTCGTTTGTTCATTTCGACCTATTATGCGGAACTTTCGGGTTCAACCTATTCTCTGTGCTGTACAGCCCGTTCAGATTATTCAAATCATGAAGCTCAGGCATCGGCTTTCGAGAGCTCGATCGTGTCTTTAGGACTCTTTGTTTTGGGTCCTGATCGGTTGTTATGCGATCGCCAGGAACGTGCGGAGAGACACGACGCGTACAATGGCTTTCAACCGGGAGGCGCTAATGTTGTTTTGCCAGCGGACACAAAATGCAATCCTGGCCCTGCATCAACCATTCCTTATACAACGGGCGACTTTCTAGCTTGGCAACGTGCGAATGTTTAAACGTTGGTCAACAGTGGGAGGCTAAACCCCTGTCAACTTGGAAGCCCACAGTACTTATATTGCGACTTTAGTGTCCTGACGGTTCACTCCAGCACCAGTACAGCGCTTTGAGTCTCGCGATCAGGAAACGCAAGGCGCCTTGGACCCTGGGTCGTGAGCCGTAGGCCGCGTGCGGTATGTTGGATCCGTGGGCAACTTGGCTGCCTTGGTACGCGGCCGTGAAGTGATTACATGCTGCGTCGGTCCTCTTGTGTATATCTAGATGGTCAGGAAGAGAAAGACGGCTAATCGTAGACAATACTGCCTGCAAGGCTTTGGCCATTTAGCTCGTCATGGAGCTGCATGTTATGGGTCGTGTTGCACTTCTTGACGTGATGCATGAGGACCCTCAACGTCTCGTCCATGCCCTGATTGCAATGTCAGCGATGGTGGTTGCTGTCGAGTACTTGTTCTTACAGGCTGTCGAAGTTGAAGGTGAAATAGAGGAACTCACAAAAAAAATCCTTTAGCTGGACTGTGTCGAAAGGGCTGGCCAGGAGCAAGATGAAGACGTCGAACTCATGTCAACTGAGCTTGTGAACAGCTCCCCAGGAAGTTGAGCGAATTGTCAAGGTATCCAATATATGTACAAATATTCTACATCCAAAACCAGTGTTGACTCCGCAACGCCATACAATGAAGCCCTGTGCTAGGACCATAAAATCAAGGAAAACTCTTGCCGATGCCAGGGCGGGTCTCGTCACGGCTGTATTGGCGGTGACACACCGCCGCGTGGCTTGGACACAATCCTGTGCACCCACTCCATCCATAATGAGCGTTGCTACTCTGTTCGGTCGTTGTTCAACCCAAACCGAGACAAATGGGTCGTCCGTTCGACTGCAGCTCAAAAGAAGTGACTCTCGCCCTTCAACATCGCCAACTCAGGGCACCACTCAAGAGCCTTTTGCTTCTCCGCAGCGTTCAACCACCGAAATGGCTGATGGTAGCCCAACGGCTTCTCATCCCACACCGTCTCAACCGCGAAGCTCTTCGCAGCCTCAATGGTCGGCAGCCTGAACGGGCCCTCCCCTTCCGCAGCCGCGTTCATCTCCTTCAATCGCGACCAGAACCATTGATCTTCAAATTTCTCCCAGCTCGGCACCTTCGCATTCACCGCCTCAGCAGCGTCGTTGCCCTCTGCCTCCCTCACGCGCGCAATCTCCGCCATGTGCCCCGCAAGTCCCTCCTCAAACGACCTCGGCGCGGTGCGGATCGCCTCGAGCATCGCCCTCGGATTCCGCAACGACAGCCCGCCATTCACGCCAGCGCCATACTGCGAGTCGATTGGCGCGCCGACCATATCCCACTCGGCGAAGTCCTCCATGCGCGCCGGGCTGTTTGAGCACACGACGCTGTCCGCCTGGAACAGCAGCACGCGGTTCGCGGACTCGAAGTGCTCCCAGAACCACGGCTGCGTCAGAAACACGCTGACCGAATCGTGGGTTGGGAAGGTAGTCTCTTCGGGCAGCCAGTGGATGCGGATGCGCTGCTCGCGCATGTAGCGGCGAAAGGAGGGCGACCCGGGCTCAACCCAGGTTGCGCGGTGGGTGAGGAGGATGACGGGGTAAGCGGGCCCGAGGAGGGTTGCGAAGTGGAGCATGAGGGGAACGATGTTGGCGATGGCCGAGACGTTGGTTTCCATGATCACGGCGGCGGATTCGGGGAAGGGTGGGGGCGGTGGTGGAGGTGGGTTGAGGGCGGAGGCGAGCGCGTCGGTGAGGTAGAAGCTGTTGCCCGGGAGGGCGATGGGCGGCGCCGCATTTTGGGGGTGGGAGGTAGGATGGTCGGGGTGGCCGGTGGGTGTTGGAACTTCGTCGGGGTTTACGATGGTGAAGCCGGACTCGTACTGGAAGAAACACGGCCATGTCAGCTGTGTGGTCGTCTTCGCCGCTGCCGTCGTCTTCCATTCTGCTTGGGCCAGGACTCCACAGTCTGGATCAGGATCGAGGGACATATAGGCACTCACATGGTCTCTGAAGAGCGGACTTATCCTGATAGTCCAAATCGTGAACATCAGAACAGCTGCTATCACGGCCGTCCGCATATGGCGACTCCTCGTGCCCGGGATAAAGCCGGCGCCGCCATGGTTGTCCCTTATGGTCATGATGATGCTAGTGCTGTGGTATGCTCTATCATGTCGGAATCACCCTTCGAAGGAGGCAAAGCATAAAGAGATGCTTCCCACGTTAAACGAAGAGGGAGAGAATGACATTATGACGAGCTGCTCGTGTTTCACCCGTTATGGACCTCGAAAGTGAACCATGTAGAAAGATTGCGTGGCCCATCATCAATTCCTTGTCTGGAGATTTCAGGGGACGAAATAGGCCAATTAGCCCGGGACTGCGGGTCGGGAACCCCTGAGCGATCTGCAGGCCCGGTCCCGGTCCCGGCGACACGTGGGGGCCGGGGCCAGTGAGCTCTATTTTTGGGTTTGGCATCGAAGCTTCCTCGACGACTTCTCATGATTCGGAGATTTCTTCTCGTGAGTCAGACAGATTCGGATTCATTGTGGTACTAATACACATTGTATAGGTGGAGTACAAAGCAAGGGCCTGGCCTTCATCGGAATAAGTCCGTGATACTCTATGGAGTACGCACAAAATCGCCAATCTTCCTTAATCTCGCCTGCTTCTTCAAGGTACGGATGATGCTGAGATCAAGACAGGCCAAATAATAACAAATTTGCCAAATTGCAAGCTGACGAATTCTTGGGGCTTTGGTTTTGGACACTGGCAAGCGTTGGGTCAAAATGGAGTTGTGTTTTCGGTGCTCTGTGCTATAATCTTCGGCTTGTGTGCGCATCAGCTGCTTACATGCACTGGAGTAACCAGCAACTAAGAAGATCGAATATCCTTTCCGCGCTGGTAACGATGGATAGCTCTGGAACCAATCTTCTCGTTCTCGTTCAAAGCCCTGACCTGCTCCTGGGCCTTTAGGGCGTAGAAGTCCTCCAGAGCTTGATTCACCAGATCCACCTTACTATAAGGATCACACTCGGCCATGTATTTGATCTTTGCTGCAATGGCCTCCTCGGAAAACACGCCTGTCCTTGTCGTACGGTCGCCGGCCGCGAACCGCTCTGCTCGCCATTTCGCATCCATGGGATCCAAGTATGTAACCGTCTCATTGTAGCCAAAATTCGCCAACGCAGTCACGTTGAACGCAGCCATCATATCTTGGTCCTCGTGGATAAGGTTATGACAGTGAAACCTTAGGACACAGTCAGCAACGTTCAAGACCTCAACAAGAAAGGGTCAACCCACATGTACAAACCATCCCACGGGGCGTAATGCGCCTCCACAATCACCGTCTCCCCCTTGCCCAACCACACCACATCCTTCAGCCCCGCGCTCTCATAAGCCATAACGCCACGGTTCCCGCGGCGCTCAAGGACCCTAAAGTCAACCAGATGCACATGGATCGGATGCGTCCAGCCATCGGAGCTATTCTCTAGCTCCCAGATCTCGACCGTCCCGCGCGGCACGTTGGCGAGCACACGGTTGTTGGCGTCGGCGAAGCCGACGTCGTTGATCCGCCACTCGCCGTTGGTGCGGTGGAATCTGAATTTGTGGTCGATGGTGACGGTGGCGCCTAGATCGGTTGGGAAGGCAACGTTGCGGAGCGTGGCGGGGACAGCGGAGGTGTCGGCGCCTTGGAGCGGCTTGGTGACGAGAAACCGCATCACTTTGTCGGTGTTGAGGTAGTCGTCGTCGACGCCGATGCCGCCTGCGCTGGCGAGGTTGCGGAGGTCGACTGCTTGACCGGCGTAGGGTGTAAAGTCGAAGACAACTTCGTAGCGCTCGGCGCAGGAAAGGTACTGATACTTAGATTAGAACGGGGGGAACTCGCCAAAGTGTCCTCGAGGCACTGGTTTCTGGGGGCTTACCATGCTAGAGACTTGGATGGGGTTGGTCAAGAGACCAGCGTCGGATGCAATGACCTGGAAAGGCAGCTGGCCGTTCAAATTCGAAGTAGCAGCGAAGTAGAGCGCCCATGAGCGAGACACTGCTGCGTTCAGGAAGCGAAAGCGGTATTTCCGTGGCTCGACTTCGAGGAAAGGCCATGGCTGTCCATTGACGTGGATGATGTCTCCCCACAGGCTGTCCTTCTCGTTACTTGTCGAGTAGAGAGTACCATCCGCGTTGTACTGTTTGGAACTGAGAATCAAGGGTATATCGTACTCTCCGTATCCGGACGGGAGGGTGAGGACGTCCTCTGCTGGGTCCATCACCATGTAAGCTCCTGCCTGCCCGAAATATGCATTCTCAGCGGTCTACAATGTTGTCAGTGTAGACCATCATGGAGTGGATTTGGGATGGACTCACGATATGGACAGCATGGTCATGGTACCAGAGCAGACGCGCATTCTGCTGGTTGGGATAGTAGTAGTCTTTGAACTCTCCCGGCTGTGTCACGTCGTCTGCCCAGCCGTCAAAGGGGGCTCGAGAGTAGGATCCATGTAGATGGACTGAGTTTGGGGTTCCAGCGTTGTTGATGAACCTGACGATCGACTCAGTGCCGCGAGGGATGATGAATGTTGGCCCTGGCGACATGCCATCGTAGCCAACTAGTGTGGCCGGGCGAAGGTTCGGGAACACGGCCTGGCTAAAGGACCTGATCTCTACTTCATAGTACCAGATTTCGCTGCCGGAAACGGGATTGGTGAAGACTCTGTGGATTGGTCAGTCTTCTGGTGCCGGTCTCAATTCATGAATGGACGCAATGGAAAGGAGACTCACTTCGTCGGCTCCTTCACTAGCGGGATAGGAAGTGGTAGTCTGTAAATGAGAGAGTACTCTGGGCTCTCCCAGTCTTTCATACGCACATTGTCGTTGTCAATGGGGGCCAAGTCTTCGACTATATCGGCTAGAACAGTAGCTTCTTCGGCAGGAATATCGTAAGTCCATCCTCTCTCCTGGCTCAGAGATACGCTGAAGAGAGAGAAAAGACTCAGGGCCACCGTCAATGCAAGTTTCTTGACCACCATTGCAAGTATTGGTAGATGTTGAGGAAGAAGTGGAAAGAGGCTTGAAAAGACCTGGTGATCTCGAGCTCATCAGGTTGCTTGTTGCGAGAGAAGCGCTGGTCTTATAAACAAATCTCCAGCCCTTCCGAGTAGGGTAAGACGACCAGCATCTTCTTAACTTCTTGCGACCTCTTCGACAATCATAAGTTCGCTCTTTGTGTCTACCACCGACTTATCCGGCTCACAATATTAGGTCCTGGCTCTGTTCGAGTCTTTGCCGGTCAATACTATCTCCACGGGCCTGCATGCCACCTTACTTCCTGCAGTATCTGCTGGTCATATCACGAACAGCGTCACACTCGCTCTTCAATGGCATGCACGAGTTTCGAACGACTCTCATCTCGCTTTCGTTTACTCGTTTACAAGGGATCAGATCCATGTGCTATCCACTTAGTAGTCAGGGAGAGGTGGAAGCTTCTAAGATACTACACCTGGTTATCACAAGAGTGGTGGTAGGCGGACTTCTAATTGTCGAGAACTCGGTGAGAGGCCCGGGAGATGGGGAGGTGTTCACTGCCCTCGCCAATTATTACCTGTTTGCGATTCTTATCCGCATCACTGCATGGCTTTCGACGAGACACCTCTTGGACGGACTTGGTATACAGTCGAGTATGTGGTGCTAAGATGCAAGACACTTGTCATCCTCGCCAAAGCTTGCCTGTCCACAATTTTATCACATCTCACCACAAGATGCCCAGGTGTTCAGCCAATCACATGTTGGAATGCCGGTGGAAGAGTCTGCATGTAATGTTGTTCGACATTAGTCGCGCATAGTCGCGCACAAGTTACTGTAATAGTCGGTAGCAGACCCATGATTATTCAAATAGCAATCACCTCTCAAACTCTCCGACCATCGCAATAGTCGTCGGTCTAGATACACCGACCTCTGTCTGCAAGTAAACTCTGTAGTTGGTTACATTGGCCAAGAACACAAGCATCATAGCCGAAGGAATCAAAACCTGAATTGGTGCAGGGAATTGCAACAAACTTTTCTGAAATGCTACCAGGTCAAGATCAACCGCAAAGTTGCAAATGTGATTGAAGATAAACCGGATTTGAGCAAAGCACAATCGAAGCCAAATTTCGTGTCTCCGCAGCGACAGAACTTAGAAGCTTTCTAAAGATAGCCATCCCGCGTACAACATCAGTGCACGTTCTCTTGGAAGGAGGCTCTTGAGCAACGTTCAATGTCAGGGTAGTATGCAGCATGCACCGGAGTCGCCCCGAGCCCAGCGCTAAAACTAATGCCCAATTCGAGCTTTCATACTATTACTAGAATCAGTCGGCCAAGCCGGAAGAGAAAAGTTATCTGGTCGTATATGTCGCCTGCTCTCTAATCATGGATACCGTCGGGAGCAGTAATTAATACCACATCACAAACATGCTGACCAACAGAATTGCTCTGTTTTGCGGATCATAGAGATGGGATGTAGGGAACCCCGCCTGCAGTTCGTCCGAACCTTGGACCTAGTTTGTTGCCACAAGAATTGAGACCCTGGTTAGTGGCACGGGTTATATCGTGTCTTGGGTCACAACTATTGCCTCTTGGGTAGCTGTCGAACATCTGAACCGCGAACTAGTATCGCAACCTCACGAAACGAGCAGAACTACCTACCGAATCATGGACCAAAGCGCTCTGACTTGAATTACCGTCTTGGCTGCACAGAAGCGAGTGTAACGCGAGCGGTGGACCATTTCTCGCTCGGTCTCCAGGGCTTGATATGTGCAAGTCCGATGCAGTCCGCATGTGGCATGCACAATTCGAAAATAAAACGGAAGAAAAGGCGCACGATACTTGACGAGCATCCTGATCAAGACCTCGAGCTCAACGACCATCAGACTATCGTCTTGGCCAGACCTGCAGGAGTATTACCGTGCGGTATGCCTCGCGTAGAGTTGACAGTTGAGTGATGGCGAGAACGACGAGATAATTTCAAAAAAATCAGGAATACTGTCACGAGGTGCACGTTGACAAGCGAATGCGACATTGCTGCAACTGGCAATGCAATAGTAGCTGGTGTCAAGTAGTAGTCTATCTTATTCGAGGTACTCTGAGCCGATACTAGGCACTGGCAGACATACTTTTAATTAATTTCCCTCGGGCAATATTGAGCAAGTAATGCTCACCAAGACTAGCATAACTCGGTGGAGTAAGAATAGGCTAGTTCGTCTTCAATATCCCCCAGAGCTAGTAGAGCAAGGTAGCAAGGGGCTAAAGGGCACTCACATTTGCGATATTGCTTCAAACCTTTCCATGGGTTATATAGTTGGTGTTTTCGCCCGTCTAAAATTCTCAAATAGTCATCAAACTGTGTCGTCTCTATTAGAAGCAACGCAATGTCTTATCATTGTCTCTCGAGTGTTCGAATCCTACTTGTTGCCTTTCTCGGTCTTCTCGGCTGTGTATTGGCTCAAGATGCGCCTTTGTTTATTCAAGGGGGGCTTGAAGATGCAACTGTGACGGACCCCACAGTCTACAACAGTGGTGGTACTATCACAGTCAATGGATTTGTCGCAGAAGTCCCCCTGAACACCCTTGTCCAGTTCCCTGCGGCCTGGGTACCCTGGAGAGAATTTGTCGCCAGCAAGTCTGACTTTCTCGGTTTTGAGACGCTCGTCAGTAACTACCACATCTATTCAAAGATGCGAGAAATCACGAGTGATGCCGTGACTAATCATCGGATCACAGGTGCAAGGGAATTCTATCAACGGAGTTGCGCGAGTAGCACAAGTTCAGCTCTATGAGTTCTTCGAGGGTCTTGCAAGCGGCTTTATCGAGTCCATGAACTATGCTGAAGGCAGCATGAAGATTCAAAACGGCCCGACGCTTCGAATCAGTGACCCAGAGGGCATCTTCTCTAGCGGATATGCTTCTGCCCCATTCATGACTGCAGATACCGAGAGCCCCAGCATCTCGGCCTTTTCTGGCTTTCCTATGTGCATTCCAAGGAATGATGCCGACCCTCTCTGTCCATTGACCAACCGGCCGTTCGCTGGACCGGGCACTTTGTGAGTCACTTTAGAACCCCAGGAGGTATCCTTGTGATTCTTAAGTTCCATGTTCGAAGCTTACGAGTTCAACCAGCACGGCGCCAGATCCCCTGGTCATGGCCCCTTTCCAAGTCGGTGACTTCATCACCTTTTCCGGATTTCGCCGTGGAAGTGAAGTCATCGCTTTCAGCATTGTTGCCCAGAATGTTCAGATCAACACACTCGGGGACCTAGTATACATCAGGATGGAATTGGGTCTCTTGGGCATCGACAATCCTTCAGCTAATGCTGAGATTGCGGAGTCAAGGGTGAGTTGCACAGTGTTTTCTTTCTGCTCGGAGCGCCACGCTTGCTCACAACCACCAACTATAGTTCATTGGATTCACCTCCAATAATCGTGCATCAGTTGTCCTTTACGCCATGGACATCGACCCCTGCACGGCTGCGGTGACAGACCGCATCGTTGCTGCCGTTGGCCTCCGCGGCGGACGTAACGAGCAGAACAAGTTTGAGTACCGTAGTGAGGTTCTGTCTCGTTACACGCGCGAGTACAAAGTCATCGCCGAGGTTGATGGGTTGCCAAAGACGAGAGTAACCAAGAACAACATCACTGCGGGAGTTTATGTGCAGCCGGTCAACGTCTGGATCCAGGCTGAGCAGAATGTTCCTGGGGTTCCTCCACCGCCCATGGATTTTTCACAGATGGCTTTCTTGACCAATGGAGTCGGTAGAGATACCAGTGGTAATCTGTGGGGACCCATCGATCCGTTTCCTCAGACCGGCGTACTTGTGAACGAGCCACAGTGTGCTCCAGCAACTGGTGAGTCACATTCACGACGAGAATGTTTAATCGCCTGCTAATGTCTTTTGAGTCAGCCTCACTTGAGAAGAGAAGCACTACCGTACGCTGGTATGGGCGTGCTCGGGCTCAAGCTGTTGCCGATGCGGACAATAAGGTTACCACTGAAGGCGTGGTTGTTCTTGCGCCGGACCAGGCCGCCGAAATTGCAGAACACAGAGCAGCCAGAGAACGAGACTCGGGCTCATCTTAATTGTACGGGCGTTGCCGCCACAATCATTGACCTCCTGCTTTGTGGAATATTTAAGGATCGCCCATACTATGATAACTACAAAGTGGGTGTTCTATAGGACAGCTATCTTGAAGGTTCAAGATCGTCACCTATAGGCTAATCGCCGCTAGGGTAACCAACATTAGGATAATCACCTTTAAGATAGTCTCTGGACGCACTCCAAATATCTAAGTCCATGTCTACGTCCTTTTAAAGACACTTCCGTGTTCACCAGATTTGTGTTCCTTTGAAGGCAATGGCTGGGTTTGAGTCCTTGCGACACTGCAGTGCAGACACAGACTTTCATAGTTGGAAATACACCCCCGCCTGGCTTTGCCATGTCCAGACGATGTGCAGAATTTGCTGTAGGCCTCAGAAACCCATTATTCACATTCTCGCGAGCTCCAAATATGTCGAAAAGTTGGAGCCGGATCATTTTAAAATTCTCCAAATGAGTGTTGCGTCACAGTTATGGCTATAATGCAGCGTGTCTAGAAATGAAAGACACTGGAGAGCTTCTACCAGTGGAAATTATCAGGTACAAGGCGTATGGAAAAGATAGAGCTCAAAACGTAGAATCTACCTGCCTACCGCCAGTATTTCGTCTCGTGGGTTTCCCAATGCAGCTTAATCAATGCTGACAGACGTGCTAGAGCTTTTCATTGGTTGTGTATCCGAGCGTGGCGTCCTTCGAGAACAGGGCGAAGAAACTTTGTACGATGATTTGTCTACCCTCATTGACTCATCTCCAGGAACGTCATCTTTCTCAAGGGTAGCAATGCAATGTGGCAGACACACACACACTTCCTCAAACGCCTACCTTTATATTCCAAGGAAAAGCCGTACTCCCTTCGGTATTCCCCGCCACAAGGCTTCCCTAGGGCGAACATTGAGATCGAACAGCACGAGATTCAAGTCGAAAATATTCGTTCGACAGCAAGCTCACTGTCGCTCACTCGACATGGCTGTGAGGTCCTAGACATATCTTCTACCATGCAGTATGAAGATTTCGACAGCAAGGAGACTATCAAAGCTGTCTACCTACGCGAGGTGGCTGATGTGGTGTGCCGGCACCTCGGCGCGCAGCGGGTGCAGGTCTTTGAGCATACGGTTCGGAGACGCCACCAGACGTTCCCAATCTCCACTGGCGAAGCGTACCAATGAAATCAGCCTACATCAATTGCACATGTGGACACGACATTGCCTTGGGCGTTGGACATGGCGAGGAAGCTAAACCCGGGAAATGAGTCCATTTTTGAGCATCGGATTCAGTGTGTCAAATATGTCTGATACAAACCAATTGCATGATTCAACAAAGCGTCCAAGCTGGCGCGAGCTCCGCTGACTACCGCGAGACAGTATTTGGAAGCCACTACTTGGTCCTGTACGAGACTGGCCGCTGGTGCTATGCTATCCCAACTCAGTGATGGCTGAAATAGACTTGGAGCCTTGCGACCTTGTCTACCCAGAGTATGTGGTGGAGAATCGCCAAGTATACCACTCGGAAAGGCACAAGTGGATGTATCTCGAGGATCAGCAGCCTAATGAGGCTTGGCTTTTCTCGCAGGCGGACAGTAAGCCGGGGACAATGATCAATGGTATGTACTCCCTACCATATGTTGAGGCTGGGTTCGAACCATATTTCCTGGCTGATCGATCTCACTTGGTATTCGAAGTTGTCCACACGGCATGTCCTATCTCGCTTGCCACCACCGAAACAGGCGGCAAGCCGGCCAGCCCAAGGGAGAGCATCGAGGTACGAGCTCTGGTTTTCTATGGAGGTTTTGAGCCAGAGGGGTAAATTCGGAGTCACGATTAAATATCATTCTTTTCTGTATCCTTAATCCATGTACATGGTCTATGCTGAGTTGATTGAAGGCTACTTCACGGAATGTATCAAAGATATCTGCGAAGCTGCAACACCTTGCCCCTTGCTTGACCCGGACACTTCTTGTTCGATAGCCCATGCGTCTCTTGCGAAGAAGTTTCCGGCGTTCCCGTCAAAGACCATGACCTCGCCCTTCTTGAACCCAAATATGTTTGCCTGTGAAGCTGGCTCTCGAGGTGCTGGCCAGACAGCTTGCCACGGCTGTCGTTTGGCCATAGGCGTCGTCATTGTTGGGTGCAGGGCATAGCTGCAAGATTCGACAGAGAGGAAATGTTGAGGAGGAATAGTGGCGGGAGTAGTCTCTATCTCGATTGTCAGTGAACATGCCACACCATGGATCACAGGAAGATTGGGCATAGCACCCAGCTTGCCTTCGAAGACGATCGCACGCGATATTTTCTCTCGACTTGATTCTTGTCGTCGAGCGGCCATGATGCGTATTGGTGATGCTTTTGCTATGCCAAAGACGTTATAGCGGAAAAAACTCTCATTGTATTCAGTCGAGGGCGCATATCCAGTGGGAAAAGACAACGTGAGCCTGGGATGCAACTAACATTCCAG
The DNA here is from genome assembly GCA_022609195.1 of Plenodomus libanotidis. Taxonomy (NCBI): domain Eukaryota; kingdom Fungi; phylum Ascomycota; class Dothideomycetes; order Pleosporales; family Leptosphaeriaceae; genus Plenodomus; species Plenodomus libanotidis. Next base: position 117,524 of record JAGKQA010000062.1, read on the forward strand.
TGCCATTGGAACGCTGCCCCGCACTCAGGCCCTCTGGAAACCGGCGCTGAATTCCGTACGTGATGTATACCTGCAGCAGGTGCCCTGTTGTGGCACTCGACGCTGCATATCGTGATTCTCGCCAACTTTGAACTGGGATTTGGTTGTTGTTCGCATATTTGGCAGCGTGCAACAACAGACGTCGTTACAACAGGGATAATGTCTGTAAAGAAAGAGCCAACCGGAAAGCACGACTGGGTGGATCTGTCAAAGAAGACCCAGCAAGACCACCTGGGCAAGTGGAGCTCCGAAGTCCTATACAGAAACTGTTCAGTCCCGATCTGCCACAGTGATTCTCCAGCCCCGATACAACGTCCTCTCCAAAGGCACTACGACTTGCTCATAAATCCACGTGCGGAAGTCTGCGTTTTAGAGGCTGAAAGCTGCCGCTTCCTCGCATGTCCAGTCACACTGCAGACACGCCCGTATTGCTGCAAAATAGTCCGACGCATCACCGCCTTCGACGTCGTCGGCCAGCTCCTCCAGCATCTCTGTCGCGACTCGCAGATTCGAGTTCTCTACTACTGGTCCTTTGGCAACTCTTTCGTCTATGAAACCTACATCTTTCTGGAGTTCGAGCAACATGATGCCAAGGTCGAGAAGAGCGAGGCATGGATGGAGAGCGAGCAGCGAGTTGCCTGGCGGTGGTTGTGATTGGGGCTGCACTTGAATCTGACCGGTCGCCGACACTCGGAAGTCTGTCGTCAGATACGGCCGTTTGAAGTCCTTCGTCAAGAATGAAATGTCGTCCTTGTTCCAAGATGACCGGATCCAGCAGCTTTCCGAATAGTCGAGGAGTGACGGAGCTAGGAGCACTGCCAGGTAACGCATATCCTTGAGCGACACCCTGGCCGGTGCGGTGTCACTCCCCTGAAGCATCTCGCGCAAAGTCATACCATCTCCGAGACCGAGATTTCCTCGGATCTGTTGCGGTCGAAGTTGCCAAAGCGACACATTATCAAACATCAATTCCAACGTGACTCCCGTTCGCCGAGCATCATGGGCTAAGGTGCAAATCGCCGTACGGACGAGTTCTCTTTGCGATAATGACGCAGAGGACCGGCGGCGTCCTTGTGTACCTATTTTGAAAGTCACTTTTGGTACTACGGGACTTAGCCTGCAATGTTCACGCTGTGTGTCAGTCTCTGTTACTTCGTCCAACTCGTTTGCTGCAGGGCTTGCATTCTGAACTTTTGGCGGCTCACGGTTCAGGCTTCAGTACCATACAGCCCTCATGCCACCAGCCTCCCTTCGATTCCTCCCCAATCAAAATCAGCATGTCGAGACTCGCGATGGATTCGTCGTCGAAACTGTCAAGGCGTCTCTTGAGGCACATCTTGGCTTTGTGACGGGGCGCACGTCCACAGTGCCATTTGCTCTCCATTGCTTTATAGACCTTGTGGATCAGTGTTCTATGTCTGGGATCTGGAGGTTCGCCAATATTGGCCTCGGTGTCGATATATGTGGCATAGCTCAGCCTTGCTGCTGGTTTGTCCGCCACCAATCTTTCAAGTGTTGCGACATTTTTATGGAGACTCTTCTGCGCCTGATGCCGACGGCCCGTTTGCTTGGTGAAGTTGAGACGCTTGAAGAAGCCTTCGCTTTGTTTGCCATTGTTTTCTCGGATCGTTTCCAACTTGGTATATATCGGACGTGACTGATCGTGGGCTGGGACCTGGTACCTGCTGTGATTAACACGACTGCGGCTTTCTCGGGACTCGATCAGAGACACACACCTCCAGATCCGATTTCATTAATCCAAAAGTTCTGTCACTAATCATGACCTCCAAGATCTGGCATATTGTCTGCAGACATTCAAGCACTGCCTCCCTTGTGCTGACTGAGCCTAGTTGAGCGTTGAGAGCGTCTTCGACCCGCGCTGTGACCCAGACCGAAGTTCGGACTTCGACTTTCGCCTCCAACAGTTCGGTCTTCTCGTCACTGGACAAAGTGGGCAGAGCCTGAACGAAACCTCGTAGAGCAATGTCAAGTAAGGTGAGATCCCAGTTGATTTGTCGATACTCATCCAATGCAGAAGTATCCTTGTTCTTTTGGCTCAGAACTGTCTTGCCTGATCGGTACGTCTTTTCCCAGTTTTTGGCGGCGAAGGAGACCATAGGCACTACTGCCAGGACAAGACCAACTACTTCCATATTGAAATGTGTTTGAAGTGCGTTAGAACCCAGAACCCATCGGGCGAGCCTACCTTTTTGTTCTTCCCTCACATAGCCTCACTGTTACCACCATCACGGGGCACTCCAATGAGGCTGCCCTGAAGGCGGGGTGCCATGTCACCTGTAGGGCTCCGGTCGGTCTAGCAGAAAGCCCAACTATTTGCGCAGAGACAAGGCATGACGAATGCACTCCTAAGTACTTGCATAGAACCGGCCACAGCCGAATCTCTCTTTCCCGTCCATCTACATTTGAGTACGTCGTCTTCACGTACTCGGGTCATGCTTTCCCTTGGCCGTGCCTCATCTGCATCGCGCCCACACGTCAAGAAGACCAGCCACGTTCTAAAGGGTCACTTGCAAAATGTCGCAAGACGAAATTTCGGCGAAAGCAGACGCCGTTAACCTTCTGTTCAATGTTCTTTCGAACCTCCTCCCTATATGCTCCGGCGATGATCGAGACCAGCATCGAGTACGAGAACCAGTGTGGTCGATTCAACATCTGGGTCGGCAATCTTGGGGTGTTCGCCAAAGGGCATGCATCGCTAGACTATCGCCTTCATGATAGCCCACAACAGGCGACTCTTCTGGCAGAAGTCTTGGATGAATTGCGGCGACTACTACTCCAGGGTCTGCTTACTTCTGGTTTCTGGCCTCCCTGCGCTTACCTCTGCATTGAATCATCGCAGTACTGACGTGAGTCCACACCAGCTTTGCAAGATGCCGGAGTTTCAAATACCGATCCACAGTTACAGGGCCATCCGCAGCTCGCCGAGGAACACTTCAGCGATGTAACATATTCCGCTGGGTCTCAAACGAGCTCATGCCAGAGCTCCGCAGCTTACAGCGAAATGACAGTTGCGTCTGAACAAGTAACTCCATCACAGAGACGCATTCGCGGCATCTAGGAGGCAATCGATTACCTCTACCGACTGGCCACTGCGATTCAAAAGCCTTCGATGTATGCCCAGGATACCAAGGCACAGAAAATCTCTCTGGTAGATGAGGACGGGCTTGACCGCGAGCAAGATTTCTTACAATATGCCACCACACTTGTCGGGCACAAATTGCCTGAAGCGGCGCCAGAGCTTCGGATTCGTCTACCCCAGTGTGTCGTGACACGTCGAAAACGCTTTTTCTATCGCCGTCGACACCAGCAGAGGCTTAGCTATAGACCCAGACCAGGTAACATTCAAGGTGTACGGAGGAACGAAGACGATACCCGAACTGTCACAGTGCTTCCCGATGGGCCGCAGACTAGAGAAGGCACGAAAGCGTTTCCTCATCGACCGATTGCGCTTGTTGCTCCGTCTCAGACATCGGCGTCAGCATTTTCAGCGTCCAAGTTCCAACGTCCACCTATGCAGGCCGCACAGTCCCAAGCAACTTTCACAATCACACCGTCCGCGAACCATGCGAGCTCTCTCGAGATACCTCGGCCTCCAAAGGCCTTACCAGGTAGCAAAGAGGCCGAGTGTCCTTATTGCTGTCTCATACTACCAATCACAGACCTGAAACCAAGTAAATGGAGGCAAGTATTTTCATTACAAAGATAGGCGAGATCTGGGTGCATCCACAACTAACAGTCTCCTAGAAACCACTTTCTACAAGACTTGGAACCCTGCGTCTGCACTGTCCAACATTGTGCAGAAGGCGGGCGGCTATTCAACAGCAAATGGAGCTGGACAGCCCATATGCAAGACGCTCATTGTCGACAATGGCGTTGTGTGGCGCTCGGTCATGACCCTGAGATATTCTCATCTCAAGACGACTTTGATGAGCATATGCGCAAGACTCATGCCGGCGCCTTTCAAGATAGTCATCTTCCACTTCTCAGGAAGCGCGCCGAACGAGCGGCCCCAGTCTACCAGTGTTGTCCTCTGTGTGGGCTGAGCTCTGACCAAGTTGTTAGGCAGCTGGCTTCGGCTTCTGGACACAGCTCGGGAGCATCAGTGAGCAAACGACGAGGCGCAGAAGAGTTGATCAGGCACGTGGCATTACATCTTCAACAGCTGGCAATGTACTCGCTTCCTCAGGACGACCCGGATAGCGAAATTAAGGAAAGTGAGCCAAGTGCTTCGGTTAAAACCACGGAGCGAGAAGATCGAAGTCTACCAGTGCTCTCATTTGAACTGGAGTCTGACTCCGGTCCATCAATTTCACAGACTAGGCAGCGATCAGGTTCTACAGTTGAGAGCCCATCCGACCTTACCAACTCGGCGCTTAAAGAGTGGGATTTCATCGAACTACCTCCCTACTACGGACACGATCGAGATATCATTCTGCAGCCATTCCTACGCAAGGCCTATATCGGAGATTCTGTCTACAGATTGGATTCTAATGGACCATTACTACCATGTTACTACGTCCCTCACAGTCAGAATGAAAACTTTTTCGGGCGCGAGCTGGCATTGGGGAAGGTTCACGAAGCGCTTTCCTCGAGTCAGTTGACTGCTACTCCGGAGCACATCGTGATGAACCCTCGCACATTCGCTTTGTACGGAACGGGTGGCATGGGAAAGACACAAGTTGCCAATGAGTTCGTATACCGTTACCGCCACGAATTCGACGCCATCCTCTGGGTCCATGCGGACAATGAATCCCGGCTCCTCCAGGACTTCAATAAGATAGCGCTGACACTCGGACTGGTCGAGAAGGGCTCATCCGACGCGAGAGACTATGGCCACACCCGGGAGGTAGTGAAGCGTTGGCTCTTGAATCCGCGAAAACATCTTCAAGACGAGAAGTCTGATCTAGCACGGTGGCTACTGGTCTACGATAATGTCGAAAATCCAAAACTGATCAACAACTTTTGGCCGTACGATGGGCCTGGCTCGGTTCTGGTCACTAGCCGCAACCCGTTCTCATGGGCCATATCTTGGCCACTGATCCCGTTCCAGATTGATGAAGCGAAAGGTTTTCTTCTCTACCTCACAGGAAGAAGTGGAACAAGAGATGACGAAGTCATCGCCGTCAGTGAAAGGCTCGGCGGCCTACCACTCGCTCTGTGAGTATACTGTTGATGTAGGCATCGCAATTTAACCTCTGACCAGATTTTTCACAGCACACAGATGGCGAGCTTCATCAAGCATCGCAACATAGAGTTCTCTGACTTCATCGATGCTTACGACAAGTGGGAAAAGCGGCAAGAAATGCTGGACGCTGGGACGGACCCTGACTTGAGACCGGCCTGGTATACGCACAACCTCGTGTCAGCGCTCGCTCTGGATCACCTCAGTCCCGGAGCAGCAAGTCTACTCAATACATTCTCACTGCTTGACCCTGATGGTATCCCAGATGACATGTTCCTCAAGAAACTTGGAAAAGTTGTCCTACCCAGGTTTCCGCAGTTGGTAGAAGAGTACAGGTCCGCTCGTGATGAGCTCCTGGGCTCTTCTCTAATAGCTGGAAACCGCTCAAAGCGCAAATTCTTTGTCCATCAGATAGTGCATGTCGTCGCCAGACAATCTCTCAACCGGGAGGAGTATAGAGAGGTTTTTCTCACGTGCATGAGGATGGTATCGAACTTATAGCCGTATGAAGTCTTCCCGTCCTGGCGGCACACGGTCGAGCGATGGAGTATCTGTGAGGGCCTATTTCCTCAAATTTCTCGACTTCTGGAGATGACCGGCGTGGCTATGCCCTTAAATGGGCCCGATCTTGCTGAAGACTTCCTTGTCATTCGCTTGCTTACAGATGCCGGGTGGTATCGTCATGAGCGAGGTCAGTCAGCTGAAGCTATAATATTCAACGAAACGGCTCAGGAATTCTGTGAGCACTGGCAAGAGAAGCTAGCCGGTGCATCTCCTCAGACTAGCGACGAGCGAAAGGAGCTGGAGAACAACCAGAACCTGCTCAGCGCCACAGCCGCAGAAATCACACACAATCTGGGATGCATCAGCACCGAGATCAACGCGCCGGACTCTGCCTTGTCACAATTCGAGACTTTCAACGCGATGATGGTCCGTGACTTTGCAAGCCATTCTGGTCGAGAAAAGGGAGATATGCGTCTGGCTATCTCTTGGAATGAGCTCGGAAATGCCCACATGCTCAAGCGGGAATGGGAGCGGGGCGAAACCTGCTTCTTGACTTCCATCGAAAGCATGGAAAAGTTGACAAATTTTCGCGCAACTGACCTCTGCTTGCCACTCGTCAATCTCGGCTTGTCATATTGGCTGCAGGGCAAGGCAAGCGCCGCCTTGGAGGTGTTGGATAGAGGGCTGAACATTAGGAAGCAGTCACTTGGCGACAGCGACTTGGGCTCTTTCATTCGCGGCCGGTACCTCCACGCCCTAGGGAATGTCATGTCCACTGTGGGTGACCAGGAGAAGAACCTGGAGTATCACCGTGAGGCATTGCAGCACTATAAGGTAACGCTGGGAAACAACTATCATCGCACGACGGATTTGTATGTCAAGGTGGCGGAACATTCCATCCGGTTACGACAGGAGGAGACTGCCTTGTGAGTGTGCCATCTATGGGACTTTAGAATGACCTAGTACTTCCCGGCGACCAGGTCTTGTCGTGAAGATTCGCTGACTGACTGTGCTACCGTGATTCAGAGCCCTCCTGGATCATGCCCTCGAAGTGTACAGCAACGGGAACGTCTACGCTCCGGAGAAGGCTAGAGCGACGTTCTTGCGCAGCCGAGCATATCACCGCTTGAACGACTTCGTCAGGGCCGAGGCGGATGCTGCCAGTGCCAAAGAGCAGTACGTCGAGCTTACTGGTCGTCATGCGGACGCTGAGGCTGAGGAGTTGGACCTCAAGCAGGAGAACTTTGATTCGCTTATGAGGAAGCGTTGGATGTTCGACTGTTCATTCTGGGGAAAACATGTCCTCGCTTGAGGGTGGGCCACAGCTAACACCAACCGGTTAGCCAGTGCCACTGGAAACCGGAACAAATGCCTCAGGGATACGGCGCTCGTATGTAGCAATGGTTCTTCGCATATTCGGTACTGGGATTTGGCCTTCAAGATATGCTTGTAAGATAATCAGACAGCTTGATCATTCCTGTTTATGCACAGTTCTCAGATTCCGTGGGCTTTCCCTCGGTCCAAGTGAAGCTGAGCCATTACAGCGGTCCCGAAGGCATCAGCATCGTGGGTTCGGACCTCGACGGCGTCCTCGCCGATTCCAAAAAGCATATGGAACTCATCACTGAATCTGTTCGACATTACTTGGTTCTACTTCGCTTGGCCCGGGCTCGCTGCACTGATTGAGCTCTGACTGAGGATTTCCTCCTGCGACTCAAGACTTCGCGTATCGCGAGAACTCGCAGCACTTTTGTCTCTGATGGCACCTGGATCTACAGGCTTCAGGCTCTGTGAAAACGTTCGAGAGCCAACCTCTATCACAGCCGGGCTACCAACGAAGAAACTTCCTCTACGCCAGTAGACTCTGACTGCGCCGTGTCCACTGTGAAGACAATCTTGATGGCTATTGTGAGCTTGGACGCGAGTGTCCGGAATTGGTGAATAATCTCGGCTTGTGTCTCTTGAGGTTGAGAGAGCTCTTCGTAGCGATGTGGTCGATGCCAGCAATGATGAAGAACACACACTGCACCTCGGCTCCCGAAGATATGCTTGAGAGAAGGCTCCAGAGTCCTCTTGTCGTTGTTGTTGTCTCTTCTGAGATGCTCGTCCTTCGTTGAGCGTAGATTGCGGGTTGCTGTCGCAGCACTTGCGCCAAAACGTCTTGCATCATGACCAGGTAAGGATCAGTCTTACCACGAACTTTGCCCCCATAGAAATGCTGAACTCTGATAGAATTGTCAAATTGAGACTCTCCGACGAGCAACAGTGGCGAAGCAAAGTGAGCGTTGAAAGCTTCGCGAGATAGGACGTCTCCGCCACCGATCCACAGAATATCGGACTTGCGAGACCCGGCCCAGGCAACAGCCACTTCAGACTTCGCGAAGCTCTTACGCGCAGACCGATAATCCCGCATTTCTGGTAGCTCGGTAGTTGCTTGGTTGTGGCGACATGCTACATCAACAGATTCCCGCAACTCTGGAAAGAGTGAATTTTGCCGGGACTCGAACTCGCGCGGCGGATCGACAAACCGTCCAGGAACATTAGTATCTGTAGCGTGGTGATCAGCCTCTTTCACCAAAAATGACACGAACATGCTTACTCGTCTCTATTCCAACTGATGAACCACTTCTATTCAATGAGCTGTGCGAGTGAGTTGGCGATCTGTCGGACACCGTCCGCTTTCTGTCGGACACCGTCCGCTTTCGAAAACTTGATCGAGATTGCTTCCACTTGAACACGCATGCCATCAACCAGCGCTTTAGTGCCTTGGCTATGTTGTATACTCTGCTGCAGGAGAGCGAGCGCTCTCTGGCTATTCAACATGGTAGTGTGTCCCTCGACGAGCCCCACGTACTGGGTAACATCCTGATTAGGACGCGGCTTTTGTGCTGTGGCGTGATGCTGTGGACTGTACTTACTTGGACGACTTCGGGTGTAGTGCTTGATCGCTTTTGCAACAAACCCGTTGAAGAGAGTATAGATTTGAGCGACGAGGGCGATGAGTTGTGATGACGGCATATAGGCCGTCAAACGGTCGATCATGCCAAATTTCACCCGGCTGGCTTCATGTTCTTTGATCTTCCTCTTCACCTCCTCGTAACTGACTTGAGCTACTAGGAGGATCTTGATGGCCCCGTAGGCAAGGTCCACGTACTCGGGACATTGGCCAACCATGACGTCGAGCATTTGCACATACTGGTATGCTACTGCATTCGTTGAACTCAATCTAGTCTTCAAACGATCTGCCACAGATGGTTCCTCGGCAGGATGTTGCGGATCGCTCTGTTCGCTCGCTATCGTTGCAGCCTTGAGAGATGTTTCGAACTCATTGCGGGTCGCAGAGAGTATAGTTCCCTATTCCTACGAGGCTATAGCCAGGAAGCTAATAACGCGGCGGTCTAGTTTGGATCGAGACTCTTTGACGCAGTCCCTGGAGGCATCATCAGCGTTCATTCACAACATGACAGGACAAGTGCGAGGGCGCTGCTGTTTTAATATGTTACGAGTCATACAGTATTGGGTATTTGTTATACCCACTTTGTACTCTGAAGTCGCGAATCCATCTCCCTCCCGTTTTGCATGCCTAAATGACAATCATAGCTTTTGCAGTCTTTGACTCCTGGTCATCGGTTCTATAAAAAAAAAAATTCTACATCAAGGCGAGATTAGGTCGATCCGCGATTGCAAGGCGTCGTCGATGTTTTTGATGTGGTTGGTGATGAAGAACATGGTGCCTCGATACTATCCCAGGCAGCTCAGTAAGAAGACTACGAGCGCTAGGATTCATGTTAGCAGTACTCATGTGCTAAGCCAGAAGGAACGTTGGAACAAAACACTCATTCGACGCCAGCTCATTACGCTCCACGCTCCGACGGCGTCACCCAGACCGCTCGCCGAGGAAGACATTCGCTTTATCTACGAGGAACCTCGCCTGCTGGCATTTGCAGAGGAAGATTATTATTCATCTGGATGGAGCTATTCGTGAGGTCTGAGCTGTGCAAATCAAGGTTGGTCCTCAGTGCGGGGCTTTGTTTCGAACTCGATGTTGTTTGAAAGAGGGAGGTGCCCTTTCTTCGCGACACAGACAAAAATGCGTCCTCCTTTTTCGGGCTAGTTGCTTTCTTCGCCTACCCCAACGCTGCGCCTTGGAAACTCAACATATTTCCTCGAATCCCAATATTCAGGAGCTAGGAGCTATGGTCAATCGACCTCTTGTTGGAGCTCGTGGGTGGGGGTGGTGCTTCGAATGCCTGCGTACCGTACCTACTTCGTTTGAAAGTTGGAAGCGCGGTAGCGTGCACTACCTACTAGGTAATCCCATGAATAGCTGCCTACCTACTAGTAAGAATACGAGACTAGATGGAGAGCAGCGCCCAGCTACGCACAGTTCCAAGATTCCCGCTGAATATAGATCCACAGCTTTTGAGCCTTTGCCGGATTGTGCAGCTTATTTGTCTAAATTTAGCTAACCTTGATAATGTCTAAGTTCGAGCAGGTCTCTGGTTAGGGGGCCGTTGAGTAACAAATGTGTTTGATTATTTCTTTACGTATGGCATGGTATGACTGTGGGGCTGTGTGTGATAAGTTATGACATATTTTGGTCAATGTTATCGTGGGCGACAAAACCCCAGACGCAGAGTCAAGATCACGTCCACACGATCCCACAGGAGGTGTCAAGAATCAACCATTTCATTGATTTGTCGAAATCATGATCGCCTTCTAATCCCAATCTCCAACCCCAGCGGTTTCCGCAAGAACCCCTCCCTCGTCTCCATAACCTCCTGCCTCAGGAACACATCATATCGTCGCACCCACGTCGCGACAATAAGCTTCATCTCCATCTCGGCCACATTACGCCCCACACACGCCCGCGGACCATAGCTAAACGGAATAAACGCGTTCTTCTGCCTCGCCGTGACACTATCCCACCGTTCCGGCTTGAACTCGCTAGCATCAGGCCCCCAGATCTCCTTGCTGTGGTGCATCGTGTAACTGGGCACGCTCAGCACCGTGCCCGGCGGGAAGTAGTGCCCGTGGATCTCCACGCCGCGCGCAGCGTCCTCGGGAATCTGCCGCGGCAGCCCGATGCCCGACGTCGAGTGGATGCGCAGCGTTTCGTTGACCACGTTTTGCAGGTACGGCAAGTCGCGCACCATCTCGTAGTCGGGCACCTCCGCGTCCGCGGGCATCGCGCCGTCAACCTCGGCCTGCAACTTCTGCAAACATCCCGGCGTGCGGGCAACATGATACAGCAGCGCGCACGATGAGTTACTCGTCGTATCGCTGCCCGCAATCAATTGCGTTAGCGCCTCCGCCGTTAACTCCTCGCGGCCCAGCGGCGCGCCGGCGTCATCGCGCCCCTCCATCAGCCGCGCGAGCAGATCCAGCCGCTCGTCCGCCGGCGGGCTATCGAGGCGGCCCTTGACGCGCGCGATGGCGATGCCGGCGAGATTCTGCACGGCGTGCAGGCCCTGCGAGAAGAAGGGATCCGGGAGATACGCGGCCCACGGCTTGAGCTGCGGCAGACAGCCCAGCGTGGCGCTGACCTCGCCGCGGCGGTTGAGGATCTCGATGGCGCTGGCGTAGATGGGCGGTGCGTCGGGGCTCGCGCGGACCTCGGCGATGTCGGCGCCGGCGCGCAGCATGCCGAAGGGCGCGCCGAAGGCGAGGTCGCCGATGATGTCGAAGGCGAGGTAGTTGAACCAGAGGAGGCAGTCGATGTGGGCAGTGGCCTTTTGGTCGGGCGGCGCGCGTGCGATGAGGTCGTCCCATTTGTTGACGAAGAGCTCGAGGTTATGGTGCATGTAGGGCTCGAATTGCGAGATGGACTTGGCGCTGAAGGTGTGGGAGACGATTTTGCGCTTGCGCGAGTGCTCGTGGCGGTCGCGCGTGTTGAAGAGGCCGCGGCGGATGGAGACGAAGGCGTCGTAGAATTCGCTGGGGAGGTGGTTAGCTGGGAGGTCTGTAGAGTTGGGAGGCGGATATGTGTCGTCGTTTCCACTCGCTCTGAATAAGGTTGATTCTACCTTTTCAGGAAGCCATTGCCATGGCCGTAGATGGTTTGGATAGCATCGTCGTCTGCGATACTGATGTGGTTGGGCTGGATCCGCACCACTGGGCCCAGCTCCTTGTGCAGTTGGTCGACAACCTCATAGCGCTTGCCTCGTCTGACCACATACAGCAGCCATAGGTTCGTGAACTGTGCTGGAAACGGCGCGGGGATGCCTTTGTACGCGGCGAACGTCACAAAGTACGGGTACAGGTAGTATGCGACGAGAAGCACCGGCACTGCGGCGAGCGCCAGAGGTGACGAGAGGATGCTGATGAGAGCCATGGTCTGCCGTCGGCCTTGTGTCTCAGCTGCTTCTTGTGAGGTCTCAGGAAGTGCTGTGGAAATTAGAAGTCGATGAATGAGGCTGGTCCTAGTCCTTTATTTTTAAAGACGTCTCCATGCAAGCTCATGATGAGGCACGGCGTGCTTTCGAGGGCCAATCGTGGGGAAAGCGAATGTCATCGCGGCAGTCGCAGTCGCAGCTATGATCCCTGCAGCGTTTCCTTTTGAGACTTGGTTTCGCCTTCTGCTCGTCTCGGAGACGCGAAAGGAGGCGAGCTTGCAAGCTTGGTTGTCGGCTGTGGTCCTTGCTACAGTAATGTGTCCATCGGAAGAGGGGCTTCTGAGGGGATCCGGCCTCCACCAAGCCGATGACGTCGGACCCTTGACAAGCCTTTGTCCAAAGGCCGAAACTCCTCGACAGATCGTGGCCTGCCCTGCCTGCGCGCAACGGCATCTCGACACGGCATCTCGACACCCTGCATGCATATGCATGTGCGAATGGACATGCCTTTTGTACTCTCACCGTCGCTGTTCCTCGCGACGAGCTCGATGCGCGAGGGTTCCACATCTCAATGGCCGCGGTCGCGACCGCTGGTCAAGGCCGATTCTGCTTGCATTTGAAAATCTCTTGAGTGGTTTATTTCCGTCGGGGCATTGTCTGCCCCATGGGGCAGACAAGTCGAGATCCATCTTTCCCAGAATAGATTCTGAAGTTCTTATTTGGTTCTTGTCTGACTCAGCCTGACCCGCCATCTTCAACGTCAAGCCGTTCGTCGCTTACTAAGCAGCCTGAATGTGCACAGGTACACTTTAGCTACAGCACTGTTGTCATGTAACGACTGCGTGGACTCATAAGTGGGAATGTTGTAAAAGACATACAAACAAGGAATAGGCTCAGTGATTCTCGCTCAAAAAAAAAAAAAAAAACCGGGCAGAGCCACTTTTTGTAGGTACGTATGTGTCTATCGTGATCGAATCGCCAATAAGAGCCCGGGCGTTGGAGGCCACGGCTCCCCTGCCCCAGGATGGGGTCGAACCGCTGACCACGGGCTATCAAAGTCGCAAGGCTTAGAGTTCGTGCACCGGATATATGATATCTAAATATACGATATTGCAGGGATGTACGATATGTTTGTGTAGTCTGTCACCCCGTCACCACCCAAAATCAGTACCCTATTATACGATTAACGAAGACATATGATGCGAATTGTGCGCCCGAGCTACATTACATATTTGGTTGACTCACTCTACATCTGTGGGCTGTAAGACCAACGCAGCTTCAGTCACACTTCACAGGCTGATGAATTGGTTGGCTCTCTGACGTCTCGTTGCAGGCTTTTCGCCCTCCAGTCATTTTCGAAAATCACGAGAATCACCCGATAGCGCTCCAATTTTGTCGATGCCCTGCAACTCATTATGGTACACCTCCTTGTCATGACATTGGCACAGGTAAATTATGAGTCCCTCTGTCATACAAACTATTCGTTTGTTCGGGAAGATCAGTGCTGAAGTGCGTCTACGCGCGAGACAAGCTGCTACCCAAGACGTTTTTTGTCGTCATAACTCGCAACTTTAATCGACGAATGCGTTTTACTGCAGGAAACTATCCTTCCAGAGAAGTAGGGCAGGCTGTCAAGACCGGCGGCGCCATCGGTAATTCTGCGAATTACCAAAAGGAGTTGCTCAGGGAAACAGCGCGTCCCGTGGTGTCCGCTACATACTTAGGTCAGAAGCCGTGCCTACTTATATTGCTACCAGGACGGAAGGAAAAGGAAGACGGTGGTTCTTCCTCTTCGTAACCATAGTACGCGGATTTTCAAACTTTATAGGGAATCCAACTTGCATTCCGGTTTATTATAGTAACCGCTACGTGCAATGTATAGATTTGCGCAAGAGCCATTATACTTATTCTGGGCAGGGCGTTGGCTAAATTCTGGGTGTTTGAGATACAATAAAATATTCATGAGAGCAAGACTAACCAACCCTCTCTGTCACAGTTGAAGAGTCTAGACAAGCACTAGCTAGTGCTTTCCACGCAACCACAGCACCTAGTAGACTTAGTCTTGAAGAACGCTATCACGGTATGTACTGCTGTGTAACATCTTGGTTTCAATAAACTCTCAAAAGCTAAAAGGTATTAGCAAGCAATGAAAAGAATTGCTACCTCTGGGAGAAGACGAGGGTCCGAAAAGGATCATGTTGAATCGGTTGTTGTTGTTGTTGTTGTTGTTGTTGTTGTTGTTGGTACAAACAAAGAAAGTACTGTCACAGCACAACAAGGCTGGTTCTTAGTTCACGGTAAAGAGCTTGCTGTCGTACGTAAAGGGAGAAGGAAAACTAGGCTAAGAGGTGTCGAGGAGCTGGCGACCTATATAGTTTGACCTAGTGGGTCCGGTGGGCCTAGTATCGTGACAGGTGCGCTAGCTGGCTAATCTTGGTATCTCTTGAAGGCGTCACCTGGGCTCTATACACAGGCCAGAATCCCTGGATGCCTTGTTTCCACTATAGTACTTCTTGAAAACAGTTTAACTAGCCTCCGGCAACCTTCTTCTTCTTCCAAGGTAATTGTTAGTACATCGTTTCGCAATTCTACCGGATCAAGGGCAGAGCTTGATTTTCCTAAGCAGGACCGTTAATTAGCTGGTCACTCCAATGTCCCCATGGCAATCTTGAGAGAACTCGCGAATTTGGGACACACGTACCGCCGAGAATACTGCTAATGGTAGCAGATGAGTAGACTGGAAGCAGACGGCGAAGACCTCGAAGACCTTGATTGACAAAGACCGCTCCAGCAACATATAGTCCAATCGTTACACCGGTAAACTGAGCAATGAGGATGAAGCTAGAACCGGATACCCCCGAGGTCAGTAATAAGACAACATTATTTCAATGGCGGCTGACTCACGGAATCGCCAGGCCCATCATGGAAACGGGTATGATGCTGTGAATCACACCGAAGGGAGTCTACAACGATTGTAATCGATTAGCAGACGGCACACAGTATGGATATAGTATTTGATAGACTTACTTGGTTGCTGAAACCCAAGCCAAGGGCAAGGACGACCTGTGACCCACATATATATCCCTCTGCTGTGTCGAGTCCAATGGAATCCAAGAAGCATCCACATGTTAATAGGCTTGCAAGTCAACAAACAAAGCATTGTATTCCAGCCAGACTCAAAGCCCCGCCGGCGCAGAACCAAGGCCAATAGTAGCCAACCTTGAACAGCAACGCACCCTTGGCCATATTTGCCGCACTAAACACGATGATTTGCGGCAATAGGCGTACGGCGGTCTCCAGTGGATCTTCGCCCTTGGTAAATTGGAAATAGACAGGTATGTAGAAGATTGCAACGAACGACGAGATGTTGGAGCCGACAGAAATATTGAACATAAGAAGTGGCTCTTTATGTGGGAGTAATGAGCCGGGGAATAGGCGTTCTAGTGGCGTAGAAAACCACGAGAAGAATTGTTGCACAGAAAATCCGGCTGCTAAGACACCGCCAACCACGAACAAGGTGATAATGCTGCGGCTTTTCAAATCGTACAGAACGTCGCCAAAGTTGATTGCCATAACGAGGCAGGTTGCGGAACCAGCGAGGAGCACAATGCCGGCCAAGTCGATAACTGTAGCTCTGTCAACCGTTCTCATCGATTCCGGGAGTGGGTTCAGAGGAGGGACAACGAAGACGTATACAGGAATGAAGAGGCCGCCGATAATGAGATTCAGGTAGAAGGCTCAACGCCAATCGATGTTCGCGAAAGCACCGCCGATCACAGGGCCCAGTACGGTTCCGAAGCTCCATAAAAGACCTCAAACAGCAAAATAGAGCGGACATTCATTCTCTTCGGTTAGGATCACGATCAGTGTCATGATACCACAGTGCATGGCGCTTCCCGCGACGCCAAGGATGATGCGACCGAAGATCATGGCCGTCATGTTTGGAGCTGCTCCACACAGAGCGGATGCGGCCAGAAAGATGACAACGCTCACGATATACATGTGTTTGACGTTGTACCTGGCATACAGCTGACCCATACGCAAGATTCCCACGAAAGCGCCAATGTTGAAGCCCACTGAAAGCCATGGCAAGCTAGTAACAGATTGGATTCGTTCGAAATGGAAGGAACAAGGTCCGCAGTAATAGTGGTGTCCAGGGAAAAGATGAACATAGTTGTGTAGATAGCACAGCCTGTCAGAAACCACTGCGCTCATTATCAGTCTTTCTAAAGTTGCTGGGGAAGCATCAGCGCAATGCAAAGCTGGACTCATGTACCTTAGAGCCTCGGATTTGACGTCCAAGCACTTGAACAGCCTCTCCGCCCTTTTTGGAATCTTCTGCCATCTTCAAAACTTCTGGGGAACTGCTAGAAACTGATGGCATTTCTTCTTGTGATGATTGCTGAGGAATTGAAGACATGATTGCTTTGTTCAGTGTTCAGAATGAAGAAAGATCGACCGATAATCATAGGCAACCGTAAGTGGAGCACTCTCTATGAGCTGGTGCTAGCTTCCAGTGTAGATGTGCAGCTTGATCCATTAAGTACCTGTGGAACGACTTTAGACCCCAATACCTAAGAGCTGAATCGTGGGTGTTCTGAAATGCTACAGATTCCACGTACCTCGTGGGAGTCCGTGAATAGCATGTTGCAATGCTGTGCCACCAACAGTGACTGGGCATCTAGGTCCAGCTCAAGATTGGCAAGGTACCTAGGGTAACATCACACCAACTAGATTGCACCCTACGGGGTCTGTCTATAAAAACCCGGAGCGTGTTCACCCACCACAGTACCCAGGTACATGCTCCAGGATGTCATCTCTAGGTTCATTGACATTCAATTCAGCCGTCCCGTCCCAAGTTGCATTTGCCATAGAGACGGGGGTTGATGAGGGTACCCATGCACGAATAGTAGTAGGTCTTCGTACCACATGCACAGATCATCACCCTGCGGGCATCAGATCTCGTGAGCTTCTTCAAGGAGGTTCTTGGCAAACGAATTTGCGAGGCGTATAATGTCCCATTCGATGCCGTTTGGCTACAGTCATTGCCCGCATGAACTCGGGATGAGACCGGAATTCCCACCCTTGTTGTAGCCCATGCAAAGAAATCTTCGTATTTCTCCACCGAGGCTCAGTGGCAACCGGACATTTTCGTGGCCTCTGCCTGCGGGTTCGCAGAGAAGACGGCGTCGCCCCGGCAATCCGAATTGAGGTAGTGCTCACCGCGGAGCAAATTCTTTGACCCAGCCCGAGTGGCTGTCGTGCCCGCGTGTGCTCACGTAGTACAACTTACACAGACAACGCAGCTGGGTTCCTGAAATTAAGGCTGAGCCCGATTGGGCCCCTCGATGCACGTATATGTACCGCTGGGTCAAAATTAGATGTCCTAGGATTTCGCAGAAGCCAAGTCTGGGTGATGTGATACATGCCATCCTCAACTCTGAATAGACTACTTCCTACTTTCGTGTGTTATGAGACCACTAACCCAAGATCGCACATCGTATACATAGACAGTTTGGAATTTCCCGCGATAGAGATCTCGCGACAACTATTTGGCTCAAGAGGTGCAAGGATTATCACTTTATTTTCAAAGACCCACCTTTGCGTTCTCACGCTGGCTCATAAAAAGACGAAGTGACCCAGGAGCAGCGGTGAAGAAGTCAGTGGCCTCGGTTATCACCGACTGTGGGTTCTCGCCCGGTGCAAAGGTGAAGTCAAACGCATTGACTGAGGACGCCACTGCGATGCGCATTTCCATCAAACTGAGGTTTTTGCCGAGACATGAGTGCTTGCCTGGAGGAACAGCGGATTAGCGAGAAAGTCTTTGCAGCATTTTAAGCTCTGAACTGCGCACGGATGAAGACAGCCATTGTTCTGCAAGACTCACCTATTCCCCAAGGTACAAAAGCTTTCTTCCCAAGTATTACCTCTGGCTGTGAGGTGAATCGTTCAGGAATCCAGTCATCCGATCTGACGAAGCTGCGAGAACCTGTTCAGTTCGTAGACGTTATTGTCAGTACCTACAGTTCACCTTGGGAGACATCATTGCGGACGGTCAAAGACTTACCGCGCTGCACGCTGTGTGGGGGCGTCACGGTCGTAGTAGCTTCTGAAATATAGATATCATTGAGCCGGATTCCTCCACGAGGAAGGCGGTAGCTTCCCGATGGAACATCGGAGTGGAGACGCAGCGTTTTGTAAAGACAAGCGTTTAAATGCGTTAGCGTTTGGAGTTGGCGGTAATCGTGAAAGTCGATGGAATCAAATTCTTCTCGAATCATCTGTGCGTGCTCAGGATAAAGAGTAAGATAATGAATCAAGTTGACAATGACTTCCCATGGTGGATCGCTGCACAGAATTAGAACCATTTGTCATTAAGTGACACATTTCGACGGAGTATGTACTTCCCAGCAACCACTGAAACGACGAATTCGCCTCGCAAACCATTGAGATTTTGTTGGATTCCACCATGCTTCATCACATCGTCGATGACGTGACTCATCTCGTCCGTTCGCTCGCTGTTGTGGCGGTGCCTTTGAAGTTAATTAACCATTCTGCTTTCGCGATTCTACATTATCTGGGGTCTTACCTTGATATTCTCGGAAACATAAGCATTGACCCATTCGTGGAAGACGCGCAGATCTTTCAGTTGTGAGATCAATGGAATACTCATGAAGAGGTGCTGCAACCACTGTGCCGGCGTGAACAAGCCGATGTTAATGTGAGCCCTACGAAAGAGTGGGAGTATTGGATCTCCGCCCTTGTCCAAATAGCCAAAGCTGGCCCCCATCATGGCGCATCCCATGACGTTAAATGTGTAGAATTCAATCCACTCTCGCATATCGATAGACTCGCCTTGATGGTCTCTCACGGCATGCACAAGTCTTTGTCCAAGCTCGTAGACGGATGACCCAAGCGTCTCAAGCGCTGAAACATGACAAAACATATTAGCAAGATATAGCGATTGTGAAATGGGTCTAAATGTATGTAACGGATCTCACCTCTGATACTCATTGCTTGGTCCCAAACCTTGTGTTTGTGCGCGTGGGCTGCGGGTTCCCTTGCGGTCTGTACTGAGACGAAAGGATGAAGAATATCGTAATAGGCACCCTTTGTACAAGTCGTGTCTGGACCATGGACCTCATAGTAGGCGTCTACTCCGAAAATCGTCACTTCACTAGTTCCTAATGATAGTGAAGTTTTGTCTCTGTGAAGCATTCACTGCTGCTGCAAGAATATGGGTCTTACCTGTACGTGCCACGTCTCTATACTCGCGTTGCAACTCATCTAAGTCTTTGCAGTTTCGGCCGCGGGCTATTTCCGTCACATGGGTGAACTTAGTCCAGTGGTGGCGTGCATGTCCCGGAATGTGGCCAAGGGCTAACAGAAAATTACGAAAAGCGAGGATGCTAGTGAAGAGGGTTGCAAGATATGTCGAGGAGAAGGGCGTCTCGAGCGGCTTCACAAACTGGCGTCTTGTCCAAGCTCCATTGTAGATAGAATACAATGACAGCGGCGACAAGATGGACGCGAGCACTTGCAGGCGCAGCCAAGTCGCGCTCGCCGTGGACGAAGTATGCCCAGTGAGCGATAAGGCCGGCGAGTCCAGCAGCAGTCACTCCACTGAAAATTCCGGGGAACATTGTTGATGTCGCTCAATGTAAAGAGTCAAGGCAGGAGGATATTCTCAAAAGGGGGAGATGTTCTCATTGCACAGCGCTTAGGGCGCCCGTAGAAAAACAAGCGGTTATATAAGCTAGGCTGCGGTCCAGAGCATTTGAGAGACATGAATTCTGTTCCTTTACTTTGGTGTGAAGTAGAGAGGTAGATTTGAATGCTGAGGTGGGCGCATCCCTAGCATTGCAATACTAAATTTTCTGTTTTATCAGGGCCCAGACTTACTTCCAAGCGCGCCTCTGATGCCCCCTGCGAAATGCCTGAGCACATACCCACTTAGCGACTTCCTCACCAGGTGTAGCGAGTGCAACACTGGAGCAGCTTTCGGCGTCTCTGCGGCTGTCAAGGCCGGTGTGAAGCTTTGAAAACTGCGCCGCAGCTTGCAACGTTGCTGTTGTAGCCACATATATGGGCCGCCGACTGCGTGGCAGCCGGCGTCATGATACCGAGGCATGGACCGTCAACTATGCCGCAGCTTGCAACACTTTCATCGATATTTGACATGCATGGCCGTCATGTGCTAGGGAGGGGAGCTTTGGAATACCAGAGCTTCACGATTGGGAGCGAAAAGTATGCAGGTCGCGGACGAACTTGTACAAGGGGATATGCCTTGCTGGAAAACATTCAGGCACATTCAGCCCTGTGTGAAGAGAGATAGTACAAACGAAACAACACAATCTTGGAACATGCATCGTATTGAGCTCCATAGTAATAGCTATATCCCCTGCCTCTGGAATTGAGCATGACTGCTGAAGACCGGAACTAACTCACACATTGAAATACTTCATGTCTACCTACGTACAGATTCTAGTCCAGTGCTGCCGCCTTGTTCACGACGTTAACCATCTCCTGTATTGCAGACAGGTGAGGAGAATGATTCGCATCCAGATAGACGATCTGGAGGTTTTGCAAACCGTGTTCCTTCGCCCTGTCAACCATCATTTGCCGAGAATCCATCGCGACCGTCAAGTCCTTGGTGGTGCGGATGTAGATAGAGGGAATATCTCTCCAAGCGCAGTGCTCAAGTGGTTGAGTCATACATTTGACACTCCACGGGACAAGTGTCGCGATATTTGCTGCGGCCACAGTCTCGTCGGTAATGCAGTTGATGAGCCGCTCCCTCCCATCGGTTATAGTGCAGTAGCCTTGATCGTCAGAAGCAAGGCTCATCTGCGGCGCTTTTTCGTCTGCCATGCGGAGTGCCTGTGCATGCTGCAGTGTTGTCCATTTCTCGGGTAGGATGAAGGCGGATATGTAGACGAGTTTTGAAACGCCACCGGAACGCCCTTCCTTGGAGCGGCTTTTAGTAGACAGTCCGTATAAGGCGTTGGTGCCGACTTGTCCGCCGTACGAATGCAAAAGAGCGATGATGGTTTTGCCGGCACCGACGAGGTCCTCTACACACGAACGGACTTGTCCGGTGTCGGTATATAAGTCACCCGCAGCAGGTTTTGTGTCGTTCACGGATGTAGGATGATGAACGACGCTTCGTAGCCAGCAGACTCAAGGGCTGCCACGAATTTGGCGTAGGAGGCGGGCACATGCCAGGTGCCGTGCACCAAGACAACGATTGGCTTTGTCTGAGACATGGTGTTGTTCAAAGAAAAGATTTGTCGAAGGATCAAGAGCCTGCAAAAAGGAAAGACTGCACGTCTGCGTGGGCGAATGTTGAACGTCAAGGTAGTTGATGTAGTGGTATCAGATGCTTTGTGAACTTCCTGGAGGAACCTCCTCTTGACTGGGGTAGGGCTGGCGCTAAGTCAGGCTACAGGGGGCTCCCACATTCAGCCAATCAGACTGACACGCAGCCTTTCCGGCAACCCAACGCTTGATGCAAGGCTGCGGCGCAGCCCCCTCACATTTTAACGAGGGCCAGCTTACCCCGAATGGCCACGGCGTTCTACATCAACCTTTACTTGAGTCCACAGTATTGTGAAAGTACCTGTTTTCAGCATTTTTTATGTTGCTGGAATGCAACATCCAAACAAGCTTCGGCACTATTGAGTGTCGTTGGTAGTGCTCGGTCACCTGAGCGCGAATGTTCTAGATCGAGTCGTAAGATGCTACATGACTACTTGGTCATTTCTCTGTCCCCATTCTACGTTCTTGTGTATTCACTCATCCTGGCGGATTTTGTGAGGCGAAAATTGGGGCTGGACATCTCACACTTTACCAGACCAATTTATTCACAAATGTCCTCGCGCATCATTGCAGAGATTAGTATGGAATGCAATCTTATTGAATTCTGACAACACATTTGCAATTTCTTGCAATGCCTCTGCATTGCAAGAAATTGCAAATTCGCAGTGCGGAAGAATTTGGTAGCATAATTTACCCTCAGAAACACCCACAGCCACGACCCCCTTCACACGTCCAAGTGATGTTGTCGGTGTCACTTTCCGTTACCATACAGTTCCCACACAAGTTTAGCACACCACTCGATGCTGCACTACTCCACATTGAAACCGTTCTAGACGTAGATGGGCTTGAGAGGCATCATATCTTGAGACTCCAACTCCGACCTGTTTCCGGACATGCGTTTAGTCGTGATATAGACGTGGTTCCCACTCTCTGTCCCGGCTTCGACGTCGGCATATGAAGAGTTGCTCTTACTAGTGAAGAGCCTGCGAATAGAGCTCCTCACTGAGTTCTTGCAGGTTGGCTGAGTTCTATTGGCATCAAGCTTTGGGAGTCTGAATAGACCATAGACCATCGGCAGACAGGCGCAAACTATGGATAGTTTCATCTCAATACACGTCCAATAAGCTGGTGGGTAGATTGTGTCTGCCACGAGCAAGAAATGTTGGCAACATAATCTAGAACGTCGGCCGACTGCCTAGATGTGCAGGCTCACAAGTAATATCGGACAGATCTATCGAGCACAGATAGATGATGCGCACAATACTCGCGATGATAACGCTGTCAAACTTCCGTCAGGTTCAGCCTTGGTCTTCAGGTCCTGGATAAAGGCGAGGAATCAAGCAGGTACTTACAAAGCACCCAACAAAAAGACACCCTGCAAGAGGAGCTTTCGCTTCGGGGACATGTTGAGTTTCCTCACCCGTGCATGGGGTATGGCCAGAATCGTGATGTCCAGGCTGATATTGATCACAGCCACCGCAATCCAGAATGCCTTGTCGTCAATAGTCGTGTGTGGTTGAAGGACGTTGAATTGCGCCTCAACAGGATAATCAGCAAATATGAGGCCGAAGACGGCAGCCATACAGTATTTGAAAAGAAAAAAGCCCATTATTCGCAGCATCATCAGGAGTCGTCTATCCGGCGCGAAAATTCGGCTGTAGAACAGTAAGATTGATGCTTTCGAGAAAGTGAGACTTGTGTTGTAGGCCGTCGTTTCGATGAGTGACCACTTTAAAAAGTTAATATTGGGCGAAGAACTGAGATGCAACGACAATGAGTGGCTCTCCTTTCGAGGATTGTGAACATATTTTGGCAAGGTTATCAAGTCATTGACAAGCTTGTTAGGTGCATACTTCCAAACGTGATAACCAGACCATTCATCTAGCACGGCTCCTACCAAATTTGCGTAGGCCCTACTGCGAATGTGGGGCTGTAGATACTGCAACACATTGTATACTGCATTGCAGTCACTATTAAAACGAGCGGCAACGACTTAAGAGACCTGGTGGGACCTGGGAATCCAACAATCTCTTTTGTACAAAGGCTGGGCGGAAGAATCTATTGGTTTTTATTAAAGCTACTGGACGGCTTGTGGACGGTGATAAGGCCAATGGTGGTTGAGGCTTTTTCTTTTGTTGTTTTACTGGATTTTAGCCTCGCGGCTATAAACGGTCTTTTTACGTTCTGAATTCCCGTGGAGAGTACAGTGTTAGTAGGATATATAGGTTGTCTCTAGACTGGGAGGACTAGTCTGTTAAGGGGCGGAAATACCTGTAGTTTATTGTACTAGTAGCTCTACGTAGCTGCCTTGCCATAGGCCCAACGGCCTCTATGCAAGTAATGAAACAAAAAAAGAAAAGTCTACTTCGAAAATGGCGGATGGCGGGAGGCTCACTACACTGTCAACTAAGTACCACACGTTCCCTGAATTCTAAATTCTACCACCACAACCTCGGCAAGAAGTTCTGGTACAGGCAAGACTGTACACCCACGCATCTCGTCCACAAAGTCGTCTGCGGCAGATCTCCCACTTTCATTGCCATCGACACTGGCGGTCATCATCCGAACACGCAAGCGACGTCGGCATCGCCATTCTCCCCACGTTTCCGAAGTGTCTGCTTGACGCGCCGTTAGAGGACGTTCAAGCGCTCATAAAATACGGGGCGCGTCTTCACAATTTCTGTACACCCGGACTGCCACCGCCTGTCAAGAAAGGCGAGCGTCTGCAGTACGGCGACTTTCCACAGTGGCACTTTGAGGAGATCGTTCAACCGGACAAGATCGATAAAAGACTCGTGGCGCTGCTGCAGCAGACTGAGCTCGAGAAAGACGGAAACGAGCTAGCGTTGGTGCTGTTCAGCGTCAACGGTGAGATCCGCGCTCTGCCAAAATGGTTCCCAAGTATCTTGCCCTTCTTTGCGTGGTGGACAGCCATCAAAACCACCGTCCGCAACATGGATGCAAGCGTGTCTCAGAAATATCGGAACACCCCTCAACTGCCATCCTTCGGTGACACATTGCGGGACATGGGGTATACCAGCATGGCGCAAGGGGCCACCTCGTAAAATCACTGGAAACATAAGTCCTCCATGGACGTAGCTCGCACCCTGGCGGTCCTAGCGGGCGTTGTGCGGAAATTCAGAGCCGGCGAGAAATTCACCATCCAGCAAGATAGCAAGCCGAAACCACTGCTGAAGCCATTGCAGCCAGTCCACGGGAAGAATTTCCGCACGCGGCCGACGGCCTTTCGAACAATACCCATTCATTGCGAACATCAAGATGCAAGAAGGGCAGGGAGTATGCCGCACGCCGCGGAAATATCGAGACTGCAACCTGTGGGAGATCTTTGCGCCGTATCAGCCTAGTGCGGGAGGGAGGAAGGTCTTCCTTGAGGGAATCATGGAGTGGGTTCAAGAATGCGCGAGAGGCCGCAAATACGGAAGTTGCATCTGGATCTCGGTGCCGATCAGATAACTACTAGAGAAATTGATCAAGGATTTCGACGAGAAAGAAATGAGGGATGGTCGGCTGAGAGTGAAGGATACGTCTCTAGGAGATGAGAATGCGCCGTTGAACGCGAAGGAACACCGCACGAATGGCAAGATGCTGAAGATCAAGCAGAAAACAATTTGCCCGCGTGTGGAATATGAACTTCGAGGGGACGAGTGCGATTGAACTTTCTAAATGAGGATCTAGGAGTCTCGGATATGGGATGATCGATCAGTGGCTTTTCACGAATACTCAGGGTTTCACATCCAGACCCGCGTTCGAAAACTACATTGTGCATATATATGGATAAACTCCTAAATAAGCCCAAATGATCCGCACTTCCCGAGCCTCTGGTAGTGCCCGAGCACATTGAAAGTCGATTGAGAAAGTTTGATGTAATTCTCAATACTGCTTACATGACGTCCACGTAGCGCGGACCCATGTGGGACAAACCATCTCAGGCGTGCACTCCGTGTCCTCATGTAGCCAAGGATCCAACAGAACCATCTCGCAGTGGTTCGTATGTTTCCAGTCCATCAGGTAACTGTCAATCGGTCGATTCTTTTCAAGCAGAGCTTTGTGCATTTTCTTCCACATGTACTATCACCGACACATGGTCAGTAAGAAGAAAACTTAAATCATCGCCAAGTATACGGATGTATAACTCACAGTACAATGCACATAATGGTACTTCTTTTGCGTGAACAGCTTGGGATGGTCTCCGCGGTAAATGACATCCATCGGCACCAGCGATTCGGGAGTCAACTTCGGATTTTCATGCCATGAGAACTCAGTCCGATTCATGAAGTCTGCAACCATTTCCTTGTCGTAGCACTCTGGGCGTACCCAGACCCAGCTCATGGGGTCGAAGATACAGCCCTTCGCACGGGCTTCCTCGACAGAGCCATCAGCACCACAGTCTCCATAGTCCACGTGTGTGGTCAATGATATCTTGTGCACCTGCACCGCGGTGTAGAGAATGGATCCGGCGCAGATCAGTGCAGCGAGAGCAAGGAAAGTGCGGAGCATGAGACCACGTCCCGATTTGGCGGTCTTGCTCATTGCCGATGCTCTGTCAGCGAGAAGAGTCATATTGGACTCGTCATCGGACATGAAGTTGGCATCGAAGGAGACTTTCTCATCCTTGTGCTGGTCCATGATGAGGCGTATAAATGGAGAAGGGGGAGACGGACGTGTGAAGCTTGAGAAGAGACCTCGGAGGATGATTGCGATCTCAAGGAAAGACAGCAGATACGGCAGAATATCTCGACTTGATGGCAGTCTAGAAGGAATGTGTGGAAAGATTGTGGGATGGCAGAGCCAGGAGATTACCTTCTCCTTGCTAAGTAGGTAGGTGCTTCCAGGACCATCTTCAAGGCCGGTCTCGCAATCCTCAGAGATCGAACATATCCATAGTGACTTCGCGCCGTCTCACTTCCAGGCCCACAAAACATCATTCGAAAGCAGGCGCGTCGCATCCGACCTAACAGAGCTTTTGGTCATGCTAATGACAACAGGCATCCGATTCCACCGAAGATAAGAAATGAAGTTGGACTGTATTTCTCAGCTGCATTCCTGTCGGAAGGCCTGCATCTCCTCCGATCACGAGGCTCTTATGACAATGCATACGGCGCGGACTATCACCTGCAGTCTGGTGGTGGGGTTGGCCCAAGGCTAGACTAGGAAGCAATCGTATTCCCTTTACTACAGTGTTATCTATGTTCTCCGCACCCGAGAATAAAGAAATTATTCCTTCTCATATGTGGATTCCATGTCTGGCGTGGGATTTAGACTTGAAGGGAAGGGCCCTTGCGGGCAGGTACCTCGTAGTAAGCTGCAGCGTAGTTGGCCGCCGGGACGACGCAGGTTCATCCGCGGAGCGCTGGGTTTGCAATCCTCATGCCTGAAAAAGGAAGGAATACACTAACGTTCGACTACATGATCATAAAGTGCCTGCATATGTGGACAAAGCGCAGTCTTACCGCATCATCACGTTCAGTCAAGTTCGACGGAAACCGCGGTCGCACTTCCATGCATATTCGGGCCCATCAGGCAGGACCATGGATTTATGAACCGGACACTTTTGGATGCCCAAGTAATACTCAGCCAACTGTTTATGACACAGTAAACACAGTCGAAGGCGATCGTCTTAGAAATGGTTATCCCAGAGGTTATCACCCTACAGGTGATTATCCCAAAGGTTATTATCCCAGAGGCGGCTATCCCAGAGGTGATGGGTGGTAGAGCCGAGGTGATTGTGTACGATCTCTAAATTCGTGGTCCTGTCAGGGTAGTATTTGACTTGTCTTTTGCTGTGAACTGTCATGGGTCACTTCTTGCGCGAAGTGGAGCCGGGCTCGCGTGTCTAGCGTCCCTGAGGTCTGGCCCATCCTGCGCCCTGTTCGTACCTCCTCACAGTCCAGACACTGTGTCACTCCGTGAGCCAGTTGCAAACATGTGAGATCTTCCCGCTCTCAGACTGGACTCCACCGACGAATAGACCTCGACTCCATCCGAGGCCGCGCTAATCTATTCTGACTGTGGCGGGCAATATCCGACGACTCTCTCATGCCGGAGGTCTTTGAATTTGAGAGAGCTATTGAGTATTGCTTCACCACATCTCTTTAGTTTGGCGACTAGCTCTCGCCTGTACCTATTGTCTCTGCGTCTTTCCGCCGCAAATTGACTTTGTTCACAATTCAGCAAAAATGAAATACTTGCCCGTCTCGACAAGTGATGAGGGTCTGACCTTTGATGAGAATGCACCGCAACAGCTACTGCACCACAGAGAACATGCGTGGACCCAAACCTGGCGAGTCGTTCCCTGGGTGTTAACAACTATTCTCGCCTGCGCTTGCCTAGCTCTTTTCATGGCATTGGACCAGAGCCGCACCCATCAATGCCATGAGCAGAATGAAATCGGTACCTTTGCGACCGGATTTGTAACAGACTTCGGTGAGAAACCCAACTCATGCGAATTCGAGCTTTGCGTCGCAAGTTATCCTCTTCTAGCTAAAGGTTTCCATCAGTGACGGCGCGGCAGCATATCAAAGTCGAAAAAGTCCTTTTCACCGGGTCCCCATCTTTCCATGAGAATGGGACAATGTGGATTCCCAATCCAGAGAGAAAGCTCTATGTTGGCAATCCAAACAATCATCCCGAAATAGATCAAAACTGGGATGATCTTACTTGGGGTATGTTTTGCGCACAGATTTGGAACAAAAACAAGTTCTGATCAAGGTCAGGCCGATACATTCTCATTACCAAAGACGAAGCAGTAGCATCCTGGGGCGAAAAAGACATCGACTCGTACTTCGACCACCAGCGTGGCGGTTACGTTGCTGGGTACGTATACCCAACTCCCACAAATCGTTCAAATGGCTTACATGAATCTAGATTGGACATGTTTCACACGCTTCACTGCGTGGTGAGTTCCTCAAATGTCATAGTCGCTTGACATTGGTCCTAATTTTCTCAATACAGAATCAACTCCGCAAAGCATTGATGCCGGAACATTATTCGAACCATGAATCCAAGGCAGACAACGCTGGTCTTCATCAGAATCATTGCATCGAGCAGATTCGGCAGTACATCATGTGCGCCGGGGACGTGACACCGATACCAACGAAATACTACCCAGCCCTGGACAGGAATTATGTGGACTCGGATGTAACGCATACTTGCCGCAATTACGAAGCTTTGCACAGCTGGCTTGTTGATAGATACGATGGCCCCACAGCATTGCATCCTCCATCCAGAATTTGACTTTTGGGCACCTGGTTCAGCGGAATCCATTGATAGCGGAGAGTACGTAGAAACACTGGAGATCATCATCTACTTTACTAGTTTATCATACCGTCTTCCAAGGTGAAAATCAATGCATTTGAGTGCAAACGAATTTTTGTGTATGTGTACAGTGATCAGGGGTATGAAAGGGCATCTCGACGCTTGCACTCCCTTCATGCCCTCAACTCTAGAACTGGACATAGTCTTACTCAAATCGAACAAGGACGTTCCAAAAGTGACTATCCCAAAGGTGACTATCCCAAAGGTGATCATCTCAAAGGTGATTATCCCAGGATTGATTATCCAAGAAGTGGATTGTCCCACAATGGTAATCCTAGAAGCGTCGTCTGGTGATTCTGTGGTCCTCAGTAAAGATTGCTGGCGCCGAGCTACCCTTGCGTATCTCTGAACATTGTATTTCGAGGCGCAGATTTCCTGTAACACATAAAGTGTTGCCTGTAAGCTCTATGAGGCGGCTAGATATTCGTTACAGCGTGGAGGTTGGTATTGTCGTATGCACTCACGCCAAAGACTGTGAGCACAATCTCACAAGTCCCACATCTGGGCAGACGCGAGATGCTCGCCTGACCAGTCGCCCACCAAGAAATCTTCAGACAGATGTCTTGCCTTCAGCGCGCGCAATAAGCAGCTGGGGTGATGTGGAGGTGAAAGGTAAGTGATATTGCAGCTACCAGGAATATAAGCTTGTCCAACATGCTGTACTGAGACCATCAGGCGAATCATTCATATTTGGGTACAATCAGGGGAAGATATCTCAGTCGCCGATTATTCAAACACGAAGCTGGAGCTCGAAGCACGAAGGTACCAACTAAGTAGGCAAAGCAAATATTTTCTAAGTGTATGAATCAGGACCTCGCCTATTTGAAGTCAGTAGGACGCTTTGGAAAAAAGCTTCAATGCCCATGCCCATGACCACGCACTTCGGCTCAAATATCATGCCTTGCTCTCAAATCTGACTCTATCCGCTATGATCATGACCACCAGCACCCGCATGCAAGGCGTCCAAGCGAATCTGATACTCCTCTTGTGGGAAATGACGTTCAGGTTGCAAAGCCCACTCAGTCAACCTATCAAAGTCACGGCACATATGACTGGTATGGGCATCCGGGAAGTTGGCCTGTACCCTTTCCATCCACTTCCATGAAATGGTGCTGACATCAGAATAGCACGTAATAGTCTGACGAAGGTTGTCCACGCAGTGGTCTGCCGAAAGGATGATGATGAGTTAGAAACCTATTGCTCACGCGAGTCTTTCGAGGTTGACGAAGTCTTGCTTACCGATGTGAATCCAGTATTCCTTCTTCTGCTGCTCATCCATGAGTTTGTCTCCACCATAGTAGTCCGGATACAAGGCCCTTCGAATGAAGTCCAGACAGTGCAACTGATGGTATACCTCGAGTCCAACGATATATCCGTCGTCTTCCCCGGGAATTGGCAGAGTGTGATTAGGTAACCGCTCAGCCTGAGCTTTGGGGATCTTGATAACGCCAACGCCTGCGCAAATCAGTAGGAGATTTGAAGCAAGGCAGAGGATATTGGAAAAGAGAAGTCATCCACGTACCTCGATATATGGAATCCCAAGCTTTATCTACTTCATCGTTGGGCGGCCCCTGCCAGGGAGTTCGATCGTCGTGGAAATTATTGTGGAAAACGACGGGCTTGTACTCAAGGGCTTCGAGCGCTGGTGAATACACTTCTGGGACCATCAGAGAAAGATAGTCAATCCTGCCTTCCATCACGGCTGCAATGGGTGTCAGTGTCTACATGTGTGTTTCCCACTGTCACGTTGAGTCTCCAATACTCACAATTCAGGTGTAAACCCTTCTTCGCTTTTATTTCTCGCCCAGCCCAGGCAACGCAGACCATGGCCAGGACACCGGCTAAGACCGTGACAGTGAACTTGAGGGAATGCAGCTTTCGTTGCACATGTGGAGGCACAATAAATTCTTCGTTTGAGACAGGAATATTCGCTTTTTCGTGAGCTACATCATCCCCATCCAAAGACTGCAGAGTCTCATAGTCCCTCGGCATGAGGCGCCGCTTGACCATGTTATTGACTCGAGTTCGCAGCGGCAGAAGGAACATTGTCGGTATTGTGTGTCTGACGAGTCTTTTAATTGCTCAAAGTGCCTCATAGAATTCTTAACATGAACGCAATGCAAGCAAGAAGGTTGGATGGCACTCATCTCGGGATGGGGACTGCCAGACTACCCTTCCAGGGTAAAGCCATTCAGACGCCGTGCTCGGAGTCTTGCTGAAGAGGTGATTCCATGATACCACCAGAACCTATTCGGTGCAAACCAGTCTGTGTCTGGCTGCACTGTGTACAATGCTACAAGTGGCCAGGTCGCGGAGGCTGAAGGATGCATGCTCAGTTGACGTTTCTGCACGGCTAGACGGCACAGCCCTGCCTCGAAGGATTCACTTGCTCTCCTATCGATCACATCTCTTGAAGTCGCAGACCCACATCTCACGGCGGCATGACTAGAATGCTTCTCCATACTCAGCCCGCAACCCTGTGCAGGATTGCCAACCGAGTCCAGGCCACGATTCCAGCTTCCCATTCCAGCTTAACAGCGCCGTGGGTCTTCCCACTATTGCTTGCTTGCATTTTGTGCTTGCATGCACCTTGCTATAGCGCAATATACTCTTGCTCTTGCATGCATCTGAATCCGACCGACTCACAATACTGGTCACGTAACCAATACCGGGTTGGATGAATCAAGACCTCGGGCGGGAAGTTCTACAGGCCAGCACCATGTCCTAAGGCGTGTAGCTTTAGTGGCGCTGTCGGACCTCGTCTACACAGTGCAGGAAGAAACATGTAAGTTGATTGGGCTCAGATATTGAACGATGAATACATGCATATTGTATGTATCCAAAGTCCCCATATAGGAATATTGTAAGAAGCATATGTCATGTGAGGAGCTGCCCATTGCTGAGGGCAGCACCCGCGGCTCAAATCAGACGCGACTTCGAACTCACCGAGACGAGGGACGACTCTTGCCTCAGTTGCTCACATTGTTTAGCAAAAAGACACGTAGGTTGGTGAATGCAACATCAGAGCTACTTGAAACTTCCGCTGACCTTGACACAGAAATTTCGGCTCGCACCTATCTCGACTCCATCAACGGCTTAGCACATCAATCTCCAAGGGAAATCCCACGTACTTTTGCAGAGCCATGGTTCGGGATGATCTCGGTCCCTCACCCACCAGGTCGAAGGACCCAGAACAGCTGGATGATGACTCGTCCTTTTCACATCATCACGAGCAACACATCTTGGATGCGCGCAAGCGTTTCAAACATCAGAGAACTTGTTCTGGTTTCGTGCTGTTCCTGACGGCACTGCTCTTCCTAAGCGGAATATTGCAAGTTGCATACTTGACTACGACCAAGAACGCGGTGCCAGAACAAGAGCTGAGAGCAGACGAGGAGTGCGGGACGTCCGCTGTTGAAGCACAAGGACTTGGCTGTGTGTTTGATGTCATCCTCATGGGCTGGGTTCCCTGGAGGTGTCACGATCCCGGATTGGCCGCCGAGTTCCTTGGCAAGGACGATTGGACATTCTATCGCGACAAAAATGGGACCAGTAGCCCCGTTACTGAAGATGAGATTCTTCGCGGGGAATGGAATGAGTTTCAGGCGGATTATGACTATCAAATGATCCACTGCACGTATGCTTGGAAGAAAACGCAACGGGCTGCGATCAATGGCATGCCTGTAGACGGGTATTTGGCAGACCCTCATCATACCAACCACTGTGAGATGAGCATCCTTCATGAGGATTTGGCAGATACGACTGCTTACCTCAAGTACGTGAGCTGTCCATACTTTCCAGTCTCTAGGGGTCGACTTGGGTGGTATAGGGTATTCAGTGGGAAGAAAGTTTATCGGCAACCATAAAATAGTATCAGAGTAGTTCTGGAAGTGGACTCGGGATACCTTGTAATCTACATTGGCGTACCAAATTCCTAATCTCAGGCGAACCACTGTCTGGTAATGTAGAAACATCATATTGACCGTGCTCCAAGTCGATGAAGTTGACCTTCTTCACGCAAAAAGAAGCCCTGGAAAGCTGTGAACCTCGAAATCAGGAAAACATATGTTCCAAGCTATTTACCTCGGTCTCGATCAGGCGTCAATGCTATAGCCCTCAGTCCCTTCATCTGTCCTCTTGACAGTGATGGATGCCAGCTCCGTGCCCTCTATAGTTCTCACATTGAGCGGCTTCAACGCTATATTCTTGGCATAAACCGCCAGAGCTCGCTCTTTCCTCTCAGCGGGTAGTTTGTCAAATATACTGATAGGCGGACCGTAGATGTTGGAGAATACCGTCACTCCACATGTCTGACAGTGAGTAATTCCACTGTAGCCAGGTGGTCTGCGGTACACAAACGTGTTATCATCGCCGTGGATCCGAACCTGGTCTTTCGTGGGGTATACACCGATGTAGGCGTTCTGTCAAAGTTGGTCAGTAATGATACTAAATGCATTGACAATCCATTATTTCAACATACCCTCACGCATATGCTACAGTTGTCCTCTTTCACCTCCAATGTGTCGAGGGGAGCGAGAAGCTCTGCCTGAACGGCTCCGCAGTGGCACGAGAAAACGTGCTGCGCCGCGGATGTGGGCTCGATGATCTTGCGGGGTTTCGCGTCTTCAGCTTCCGCATTGATGGTAGTAACTCTGCGAAATATTCTCAGTAAATCAAGCGACTGGTAATATTGACAAGAAACTTGCTTACTCTACTTCAAAAGGGTTGACACCCTGAATTGTGCGCACATTGACAGCAAGCCGGCCATGCAATGGTCCAGCAAGATGCTCGCCGATCACTCCTGTTCCACAATGTTTGCAAAACTGAATTTTACATTCGTCAACGCCTGGAATGAGTCGACTATTCCTCGCTGGAAGGTCCGGGAAACGCACTTTGTCATGGACATAATTCGAGGGGTACTCAACCAAATCACCATTATCCCTCACTACCTTGAAATTGCCATCTGCGGGGGTAAGCCAGAGATAATCCTTCTTCTTGCAAAGGCTACAACGGCACGATATGGCAGTCTTGATCTGGGGAACGTTCAATTCGAAGCGGAAGCGTCCGCAGTGGCAGTTGCCAAGGTAGGATTGCAGCTCTGCCATAATATTGGGGCGACTGTGAGGCGCTGGACGAGTTGAGGTGCAAAGCACATGAAGCACACGTTCGATCCTTGTTGCAATAACCGGACATAAATGGGAATACGGCCACCTAGTACTCCGTTATTGCATAAAGCGCATAGGAGCAAAGGCGGTTCTTGTCCCAACGACTACCCAATTGTTGAAGTGGAGCCGGTGGATGCCTCGATATTGTCCGTAGGCTGTTGCATTGCTTTGTTGCGCACTGTGCTTCCACCGTCTGCCCGCGGGGACTATGCGTCTGACGAATAGTTCTAGTTCCGGTCTAGCTCCTTCATCTTTCCTTTCAGATGTTTTCCCACATTCTAAAGTTTCGGCAGGATGCTGACAGCAACACAACATGCAATTGCACAATGCACCGCTCCAAACGCACATAGCTGCAGCTACCTCTACCGCCTTATCATCAAGCTTTTGTGACAGCCGACAGCCTCATGCATGTCAGCCTCGGAGGCGCAGAGCCGCTCACCCGTGTAGTGAATGCACGAGCCACGGCGTAATCGGCGAGAGATTACTGGACAGCAAGCGTGCAGGTCCCGACAAAGCACCCTGTATGTTCGAGTACGCCAGGTCAGGAAGTTGACTACATCCCTACCTAGTATCTGGGTTGGTTAGCGCCGAGTAGACGCGTACGTAGCCCATTTTGCTCGGTGTTTTGGCCTCCAACAAAGCCAAATCCCACGGACGCACCGACAGCATCTCCGCTCGATTCTCACAGGCCAGGTCTCGACAACTCTCCACTCCAACGGGCCAACGGGAAGGGGCTCGCGCAACGTTGCCCGCTTCCACCTGGGGTTGTCTGCAGAAGTCTTATGAATCCAATGCAGGGAACTCATCCTACACTAGTCACGCCACGAGCTGGCACGCCGAGGAAGTCGAGAGAAAGGGCGCGACTGGCGTGAGTCGTTGCGTGGGGTTTGCGTGATCGGATGCATGGTGACAAGACCGTGGGAATCGAGACGCAGCCATACCGGATGCACTTGATGGCGAATATTGTGCCGGAGGAGTCAAAGCAAGGCGGAAGAGGAGGGGGAAAGTGGAAAGGCTTCAAGCTGCGAACTCAGGCTGAGGCGGTCTTCTACTTGATGTTGAGCACGAACCAGCCAATATGTGCAAGCGCGAGCTAGTATAAAGGAACGATAAGCCTAGCGAAACGAACTGGACCGTACGATTTTACATCTACACCATACGAAACAATTTTCTAGTATCTTGTCCCAGGTACTTTACTCTTTCAACGCTTTCAAATCTATTCGTCGCTCCAATACTCACAATGAAGGCTGTCATCCTCATCTTTGTTGCCTCTGCCCTTGCGGCCCCCCTTATTTCGAATGCAGCGGTGACACTCCGCGACACTGACACGACCGAAGGTGTCGTGACCTGGGCCGACGTGTCCAAGAGGGGTGACGATACTACCGAGGGCGTCGTAACCTGGGCCGACGTGTCCAAGAGGGGCGACGATACCACCGAGGGCGTCGTAACCTGGGCCGACGTGTCCAAGAGGGGCGACGATACTACCGAGGGCGTGGTCACTTGGGCTGATGTGTCTAAGCGAAATGAGTAATGGAGTGCGCCGAGAAATCTGGCCAGCGTTGCCAGATGGTTCGCATCTCTATGCGCATGTAAGTTGATGTCCCCAGTGAGGATATTCGGCGTAAAGATGCTAAGTATGCCACAAGGGCCAGGTATGTCGGGACATTCGCAGCAGGATGGATGTGCTCTGATGGTGGTGAAAGAACACGGCGCGGACAGTGTCAACTTCGCTCAAGACATAGTCCTCTCCCCCAGTCCCTCAGCAAGCATAGTCGCCGATGCAATCCTAAATGCAAAAACTTCGAGGCTTTTGAGGATTCCAATTAAGCGCCAAGTGCGTTCCAGTGTAGATCATATGACCAATGGCTTGATAGCGCTGAGGCGAACAATGTTCAGTCCTTTGAAATAGACGTCCGTTCGCGCAACTCTTCTACAGACGAGCGTCCGTTTTGTGTTCAGCCTCTTGTCGCTCACCTGAACAGGCAATGGTTCTCTACGTAACCGTGATTTTTATTTCTCCGCTTCCATTGCACCGCGTTTTCCTTTTTGCAATACGTTTTTCTTCCGGCAACATTATGAGCCAGTACCTGGTAGATGAGTAGTGGCGCGGTGTGATGCAGAGTAATGGTGATTCAATAGCGTTGGGCACTATTGGTACTGATGCGGGCAGAGGGGCCTGAGAGGGCGACAAAGCGCTCTACTAATGGCTTGAACAAGGCTAATTGTGTGCTCACTGCTCAAATGCTATTTGTGTGCTTGTTCGTGAAGAAATTACTCCTCGTCCATAATCTTTTCAACTTAACCAGAACCAAGCTCGTCATTCCTGGCCCTTCTACTAATATGGGAAGACAGGTCTTGACAGCAAGACTGACACTATGGCACATGAGAAGTTGTCAGCGGCGCCAGGCCGTGAACTGATCAACATGTAGCATTCGGACGAGGCCCTCGGAGCCCGACGTGTATACTCGCCGATGCCGGTACCGATTACCCGTGGCAATCAAACACACACAACATCAAACCATCTATAAACCGACCAATGGTTCCACAAGCACCCAAGAAGACTGGTCTGTCTCCCCGTTGTAACAAGTATGTGATTTCGACAATGGCCGCCTCTACCAAAGACTCGGCCTACCTCGCCCAACCCCCCAACTCCTGCTGCTGGCTCGGCACAATTCATAAAGGCACACCCCGAGGCAGAGTCGAGACCCTCCTCGACGACGTGCCAACCTACATCGCAACACCGTCCAAACCGAACGGCCACGTGGTGCTGTATTTCCCCGATGTCTGGGGCATGTCGACTAATGCGCAGCTCCTCATGGACGGGTTCGCGGACGCAGGTTTTCTGACGCTGGGGATGGATTTCTTCCGGGGGGTACGCCAAACCCCCCTTCCCTTCCCTTCAACACACTTGTAGGAATGATGAAAGGCAGGTAAAAACTAACCCACACCCACGCAAAAGGACCCCATCAGCAAATACCGGCCCGACAAAACCGGCACCCTCGCCGCAGGCTTCGACCTCCCGGCCTGGCGCGCCAAGCACTTTGCCTTTGCGAGCGAGAATGTCCCGCGGTGGGTCGACGCCGTGCAAGCGGCGTATGGCCCGCCCGGTGCAAAGTATGCGTGCACGGGGTACTGCTTTGGGGCGCCGTTTGTGATGGATCTTCTTGCGGGCGAGAGGGTTGCGGCCGGGGCGTTCGCTCACCCCACGGCGTTGCGCGAGGAGCATTTTGTGGGGCTGAAACGTGAGTTTCTGTTTTCTGGGAATGGCTGAGCAGAAGTGTGGGTACGGGGCGGCGTGAGTTATGATTAATCGATTGTGAATAGATCCGCTGTTGTTGTCGTGTGCGGAGACTGACCATGCGTTTGATGCAGAGGCGAGGAGGAGGGCGTTTGAGGTGCTGCAGCGGGAGGATAAGAAGTATCATGTGCAGCTGTTTTCCGGCGCTTCTCATGGATTTGCGGTGAAGGGCGATCCAGAGGACCCATATCAGAGTGAGTATTCCATGGTATTTCTTGTCCACTTGTACAATGCTAACGGCCAGCAGGATGGTGCAAGGAGCAGAGCCTGCGAGCCATGATAGACTGGTTCACACTCTGGCTGGCGGGACCGTCGTGAGTAGCCATGGCAAAGCCAAAGATTGGGAATGTGCGCAGTCTGAATCAATTCGGAGAGCTCGGAGGTTGATGCTCCCACTCGCCTCGACGTAGCAGCACATGAGCTGCCAACGCTGAAGGGCTCTGCGCCTCGTGCGTCGCGCGCAGTTGGCATGCTGGCACTACTGTGCTCTGTTGGAAGTCGTTTGTTGAGATGAGATGGCACATATTCAAAGCCCAGCCGTCTTACCTCTTCTTCGCCACCATATCGGCCGGTGTCAGCCCCTTTCCCTCTACCAATACGCCGGCTTTCTGCAGCACACGGACCGTCTTCTCAATCACACCCACATCTACGCCGTCCGTCCTCCTAGGAAACTCCACCGTCTTCAGCCACTCCCTCGCATCCTCCTCCGAGTAATCCAACTCCGTGCTAATATACCTCACCGCCTCCTCCAAATGGCCCTCAAAATACCGCATCCCCTCATCCAACCGCGCCAACAAGCCCGCCACCCGCTCGTCCCCATCCGCCAGCGCCGTACTCGCCACAATCTTCCAACTGCTCCACGGCGTATAGATCTCGCCCACCCGCCGTATCTCGCCGCTGTCGTAGTACCGCTTCGACGTAAAGTGCTCCCACATGAAGTAGTCCGCGGCGCCGCTGTTCACCGCGTCGCGCAGGCCCTTGAACGTGTGCAGGACGATCGTGTCGTCGTGCGCTGGCGCGGCACCCCAGCCTTGTGTGTCGGCGAGGACGGCGCCCATGACGTAGGAGCCGGAGCCGAGGCGCGAGACGCCGATGCGGCGGTCGTGGAGGGAGGCGAGGGTTGTGATTTCGGGGCGGGCGGCGCCGGTCGAGATTGCCCAGCCTGTGAGTGCGCGGTGGCACGCATGATTAGCAACTGCTATCACATAGTGGTGAGTGGGAGGACAGTAGGGTGGGAAACGTACAGAGTGGTGTCTCGACATAAGTCCCCACGAGCCTGTACCCGCCATCGCCCGGCGCGTCCTTCTTGCCCAAGCCGGCGACCCAGCCCTCCGTCAGGCCGATGCCGACGTCGATCTCACCTGCGCGCAGCGAGGTGATCATGTGGCCTGTCCCCGACGGGAAGGGAATCAGCGTTGCGTCGAGGCCGAAGTGCTTCTGCGCAAAGTAGATGGGCGTGGAGAAGTGCTCGGGTACGTAACCCACTCGAAGTGGGGGCGGGGCAGCAGCTGCAGAAGATGCCATGATTGTTGTGTGTGTGTGTGTGTGTGTGTGTTGGTTCGGGTCTGCGCACAGCGCTGACGGATGCCGAGGGATGCAAGGTGTGTAGGTGTGTAGGTAGGAAGGTAGGTAGGAAGGTAGGTAGGAAGATAGGAAACCGGGAGCTCCAAAGGAGCAGCTTTACTGTGTATAAGAGACACGCTTGAGCACGACAGAGTCTGCGCTTGGATGTTGAAATATTTGGCTGATAGTTTGGGCTCATCGGACGACCTTGCAGCCTTGGCGAGCATAAGCTTGAAAGGGAAACAGGGTCGCTGTGCCGGGCCGTTCGGGAGGGTGGTGGGGTCGACGCCACTGAAGCGCGCCTATGACGATGACATTTACAGGGGCCTTCGTGCTTAGCCGAACGGCTTTGCGGGCCAGCTTCAGCCCTATGAGACCGACCATCCCTACCAGGTGCCTGTATTGTTCGGAGCGCTCTCGGCAGGGAATTTGTGATCCACGATGACCTCGCGCAATAGAGCAGCGTGGAGGTAGGTGATTATGAATCCCAAGGCCGACGGTGGAGGGAGCAACTTTTTTGTGAGGATGCTTTGAGATCCTCTCATGCCACGCTCCAGCCTTCTTCTTTGGCTTGGCTCGACGACCATGTTCGCCACGAGTGTCTCTGCACATGTGACCTCCGCTCCTCATGCCCACGAACATCTAGTCAAGTACTCCAAGTTCCGATGCTACGACCATGCAAGAGACACGCGCGTAGATGTCGCGTCTCTCCGTGCTATATCCGACCACTCCCCATAGTCTGACTACGCGCCGGCAGCGCCATCCGCGACATAGTGCGCATCTCCTTCTGCACAGCTAAATCCGCGCGAGTCTTCCTAGCCCTCTCGCCAAACCCCACCATCCGCGTATCCTTCTGCCTGCCCCTAGATTCCTTCCCCTCACTATTCGCATGCCGCAACACCCTCTCCACCACGTCCAAAAACACATCCCACCCCGTGAACGGCAGCTTCTTCGGCCGCGGAATGTCCGTGACGTTGCGCCGCAGCAGCTCATCAGGCCCATGCTCCCCTTCTTCCAACCGCCGCGCATCGCCCTTCGTAACCGCCACACCAGGCAACGTCGTCAGCCGCGCCGTGTCCCGCCGCGCAGACACCTCGCACGCCGCGAACCGGCTCTGCCGCGTGAGCTGGTCGACGTGCTCGATGCCCAGCTGCGCCGCGAACTCAAACGCCCACGCTGACGCGACGTCGTAGTTGTCCAGCCCTAGCGGCGCGGGGAATGTAGTGTCGAAGCCGCCAGCGCATTCGTTTTTGCCCTTCCAGTGCACGAGGCTGAAGGGGTCGCGGGATCCTCCAACGCCGGCGGCGGCGGTGGTTGTGGTGGTGGTCTGTGAGTAGCGCACGGAGGGGCT
The DNA here is from genome assembly GCA_022609195.1 of Plenodomus libanotidis. Classification (NCBI taxonomy): domain Eukaryota; kingdom Fungi; phylum Ascomycota; class Dothideomycetes; order Pleosporales; family Leptosphaeriaceae; genus Plenodomus; species Plenodomus libanotidis. The sequence goes on from JAGKQA010000062.1 coordinate 157,635, forward strand.
GGGCCCGCCGCGCGCTGCGCAGCGGGCGGCTGTGGTGGCGTTGAGCTCGGCGGCGACGCTAGTGACGGTATGTTGGTGGGCGGGGCTGAGGCGTGCCCAGGGGTGGCGGGTGCAGTCGGCGGATGAGAGTGGTGAGGGCGCCCTGGTGCTGGTGAGGACGTGGGCGATGCTGGGCGTGCCGATGTGGACTGCGATGCTGAAGCGGATCGCGCCGTCGCGCTGCTGATGCTGGATCGTTGCGATTTGCCGCTGGTCGTTGTACCCGCTGTGGTGGTGTTGTGTGGGCACCCAGAGGCCGGGCTGGTCGCGCACGCGGGATGCCTCGAGGCCGTACTCGTAGGCTAAAACAGCAACAGTAGTCTTCTCCACAAGCTCGTGGAACTCGACCGTCTTGCGCTTCAAAACTTGCGGGTCGCTTTCGCCGTAGACGTCGAAACTCGTCAGAATCGACAAAACACCTGGCCCTTGATAGGTAGGCTGCGCCACCACCTCCGTCGTGCCATTCACCACCTGTCGCCTCTCTTCGCGAAAAGGCACCATCTCAGGCTGCTCAACCACGCCCTTCAGCAAGTCCGCCATCCGCCGCTCCCGCGCCTCATCCACCCTCCCAAGTCCCTGCCGCGGGCGCTCCCACGGCCGAGCCGTCCACCCCAGTGGACGCGGAAACTCAACCGTCAGCGGCGCCTTAGCCACCGCCACCCGCGCGAGATCCTCGCCCAGCCGCACCTGCGCAAACACCGGCTGCGACGTGTAAGTGACCACGGTAGGCGGTGGGCTGGCGCGCACGGCCCAGAAGCGGATCTGCTTGGGTGTCCAGGCCGGGTTCGGGTGCGATGTGTACCAGTAGGGCAGCAGATCGGGGTTGAGGGCCTCTTCGGCGCGGACGGCACCTTTGGTGCGGATGTGTGTTTCGGTTAGGGCTTGGATGCGTCGCGGGATGCGGAGTGGGGCGTAGGTGGGAGGCAGGTCGGGCATGTGGATGTGGCGGACGCGGCGGAGGGGGTTGCGCGTGGTGGCGGCGGCGGCGGCGGCGGCGGCCATGAGGTGGTGGTTGGGCGAGGAGGGTGCTACGACCCGGGTGGTGGGTGGGGAGTGTGAGATGTAGAGCACATCGGAGCTGTGTTTTAGCGGCTTGGATGAGATGTTGGGTGGGTGAGAGAGCAAGTCGAGTTCTTTGAAAGTGATATAATTCGAGGTTGGATGTCTGTGAGACCCTAACCCTCGACCACTCCCTTCCGCAACCCGCCAGCGTATTAATCCACTCGTCGAGTATTTTTGAGTTCTGTATAGATTGAGCTAGACGCAGCGCGAGTGCTTGTAGCTTCGTGCCTTGCGGATAAAGCTTCCCTGTTGCAAGGACGCATGGAAACTCGCTCGCTGCATCCGAGCTCGAGCTCCACATGAGATCATCCCCTCCGCCCAGGCCGATCTCGCGATGATTACAGTCCGCAACTGGTCAAGTGATCTACCATCCAGTCTCCTTCACAGCCCGAGTCCGAAGCTTCCACACTATCCAGTGGATTCCTGAATTTTTTACATCAATCTCTAAAACAAGATGGCGACTCAAGATCCAGCACAGCGCCTTCGATCGCGCAAACCAGTTCCGAAGCCGGTACCGGCATACCTGCCCGCCGCCGGCTCGCCTATAGCAGTCTCTCATGAGCTCTACGACGCCATACGAGATGCTCCCAGGACTCTGGTTGAGGAGTTTACTCTGCCAATCCGCTCCGGGCGGGCTTGGAAGGCGCCTGCTGGATCGATCATCAGGATTAGCACGCCCGAGGGCCCACAAGTTGGTGCGTAGACGGCTCTCCTACCCACCCACTACCATCGGGGCGGGCTCGCTTAGAGCACGCGGCCTTGCAAGCTGCTGTCGTAGAGGCAGCAACTCTCACGTCCCGCACCGTACCCAACACTAACACTCGCCACAGGCGATCTCAACATATGGTCGGCCCACAACCCGCGCGAGCGCTTCTGGGCGTCGCGCACCAAGCAACTCCACGCATCGCACGTCACCACCCACGACCGCCTCTGGTCCACGCTGCCCTTCATGCGGCCCCTCGCAACGATCCTCGCCGACACGCTGTCGTGGTACGGCGAGGACGAGCACGGCGGGCGCGTGCACGACCTGCTCGGCACGCGGTGCGACCCGTACATCAACAGCGTGCTGTCGGGAGGCAGTTATGATTATCACTGCCATTCGAACTTGACGCGGGCGGTGGCCAGGTTTGGGCTAGAGGAGCGGGATGTGCATGATGTGCTGAATTTGTTTCAGGTTACGGGGTTGGACGAGAGGGGAAGGTATTGGATGGGGCCTTGTCCGGCTGAGGAGGGGGATTATGTCGAGGTTTTGGCCGAGGTGGATGTGCTTATGGCGTTGAGTAGGTGTCACATCGCTTCTTTTCGTGCTGGCTGGCTTGGTCTTGTTACTGACAGAGCGTGTTATTAGGTACGTGTCCCGGCGGTGACTTGTCCCTGTGGGGCTTTGGCAGCGACAGTGAGAAGGACATGATCAAGTGCTGCCGGCCGCTCAAGGTGGAGGTGTTCAAGCTCCAAGATGAGAGTTTCTTGCAGGATAGGGGATGGAAGCCTGCTGAGGTGTCTCCATACGCGGGTCAACATGGAATGAGTCTTCCGGAGGGTGAGCATGAGTCGAGGAAGTGAAGGCCGCCTTGAAGGAGGCGGCGCAGCGGGCGGCTTACGTAATTGTCCCTCACCTGCGTAAAACGCGTCTTTTGCATACTTCACCACTTACTTCGGCTCTTGAGTCTCCAAAAAAGAGCCGTCAAACTTGCTAGAATCGTAGTCAAGCGTAGGACGTAAGTTTTGTAATCACCAGCACGCATCACCACTTCACGCGAGGCAAAATGGCCGCACAACCCACCTCCGGCGATGCCTCGCACGAGGCCCTCATCACCTCCATCGAAGCCTTCGTAAAAGAGTACATGTCCCACTACGACGCCTCGCACGACTACGCGCACATCCAACGCGTCCTCACCCTCGCCCACCGCATCCTCGCCCTCGAGCGCGCTGGCACGTCCTCCACCACCACTCCCTACAACGACACCCTCATCACCCTCGGCGCACTCCTCCACGACGTCGGTGACAAAAAGTACCTCCTCCCCAACCAGGACGCCACCACCCTCGTGCGCGACACGCTCCTCGCACGCAACGCGCCGCCCGCCCTCGCCGACACCGTCCAGCGCCTCGTACTGCACGTTTCGTTCAGCACCGAAACCAAGAACCCGGCCGCGGTAAGGGAGGTGATGAAGACGATTCCGGAGCTGGCGGTTGTGCAGGATGCCGATCGGCTGGATGCGCTTGGGGCGGTGGGGATTGCGCGGTGCTTTACGTTTGGGGGCGCCAAGGGCCGAGACAGCGGGTTGGAGGGGGCGGTGGCGCACTTTGGGGACAAGTTGGAGTTGTTGGAGGGCATGATGAAGACGCAGGCGGGGAGGGCGTTGGCGCGGGAGAGGACGGAGCGGTTGCGGGTGTTTAGGGGGTGGTGGGAGAGCGAGAATCAGGGGCTGTCTTGATTACTCTTGGGACAGCCAAGAGCATGTGCATCCTCGCTCGTTTCTTTGGGCCGTGGGCCTTTTGCCCAGATGTTGATGCCATCTTCAACTTTCCCGGGTCCCGGAAGCGGCCCCGGCGCCGAGGCTGCACGGATGGCACGCGGGGCCGGGGCATTCATGACTCCGAACTCCAACCAAGTGTGGCTCAATCACCAAGCTCGGAGCTCCAATCGCATGGTACTTTGCACAAGTGCTGAAACGGATGACGACGCAGATTCGCTGCCTCTTTGCGTTGGTCGTGGACGGCGAAAGTCATGCTATCATCGCTGAGTCCGCGCCACGCTATAGCTTCGACAGCAGCCGTATAAGTGCAGGTTGTGTTTCAACCACTTTCCCACTGCAACAGCAGACGCTTGTTCACATTTGTCTCACAAGGCGATTATTCCACAAATAGACGCTGCAACTTCCCAGACCCGACTGTTCGGATCTGGCGGTTACGCTTGACGTTACGTCTCAGTCCCTCGGTGACGCTTACGATTGGGCCTTTTGCCTCACTCACCACTCCATTCTGCACTTCACGCCTTCATCTTGCGCCTCTCACAATCCACGTCTCAAAATGAAGTCCGCCATACTTCTGCCTCTCGCTGCTGCGGCAGCCACAGCCTTCGTCGTCCCTGACGCTCAAGTGCTCGCCCAGTTGGAGACCCACCGCGGCCACCAGCAGCCTGAGCCTGAGTCTGGGCATGACTTCGACTGGCACAGCTGGATGCCACCAGCAGAGCTCCTCCCCAAAGCGGCTCACGACGTCTTCGAGAGCGTGTCGAACCGATTCCAAGACTTCCAGCAAGATCTCTCCGACAAGCTAGACTACTTCTTCGCAGACGACATTCACGCCGATAGCGAATGGCAAGACTCCGGGCACCACAAGAAAGCAAACCAAACCATTTACCAGCTCATCAACAAAAGCAAGTACACGACAAAGTTCGCCGCCCTCGTCAACGAGCACGACGACATCGTCGACATGCTCAACAGCACCAAGGCCGGCAACTACACGCTCTTCGTGCCCATCGACGACGCCTTCGAGCACATCCCCAAGCACAAGAAGCCGTCCAAGGAATTCATCCACGACCTGCTCAAGTACCACATCGGGCTCGGCGAGTACCCCGCCGGCCGCGTCCTCTTCACGCACACGCTCCCCACCGCACTCGACGAGCCGCTGCTCGGTGACAAGCCGCAACGCCTGCGCACGAGCGTGGGCGTGCTGTCTGGTGTGCGGGTGAACTTTTATAGCAAGGTCGTTGCTGTTGACATTGTACGCCACATCCTCCCCCTCCCCCCTTTTCCCTCCCTCTAAATGTCTCAAGACGCTAACACCACCACCTCAGCCCGCCACAAACGGCTACATCCACGCCGTCAAGAGCATCCTCGTGCCCCCGCCCTACGTCGGCCGCGAACTAACCCTCTTCCCCGCGAAATTCTCCACGCTGCTCCTCGCCTACGACAAGACCAACTTCACGTCCTTCATCCACGGCGTCAAGATGGTCGGCAGCACCGTCTTCGCGCCCGACAACGCCGCGTTCGCAAAGCTCGGCCCGGCGGCGAACGCCTTTTTGTTTAACACGGAGAAGGGGCTGGGGTACCTCAAGGCGCTGCTCAAGTACCACGTCGTGCCGGATGAGACGGTGTACTCGGATGCGTACTACTCGAGCGCGGACGGCGTGGAGGAGATGGACGGCGGGGGCAATGTCGGGCGTGGACATTACCATCTCGATGTGCCGACGCTGTTGGGGGATAAGAATCTGGCGATTGATGTTGCGAGATACGGCCCTGTCATTACTGTGAAGCTTAATGGGTATATTACTGTAAAGGTACAGGATGCGGTTGCTAAGAATGGGGTGGTTCATCTACCGAGCAGTGTGTTGATCCCGCCGCATAAGAAGGGCGAGCATGGTCTTGATGCTGATGGGGAGATCTCGGTGGAGGAGCTGATGGCGAGGCTGGATGACTTGGTTGATGAGCCTGCTGAGGGCAAGGACTCGACGGCGGAGGCCGAGCTGTAGGAGAACATGGTGATAAAAAAGGGGCCGCCTTGCATTCACCGTCTCTACCATAGCATATTGGATATCCGCACGGCTCAGACGCACGGCCATAGAGATAGCAATCAACTGCATGAACACAAACTTTTCTGCATCAAATAACTTATCTCCACAGAGGCGGCCCGCCTCGCGCATGCCTGCACCATGCGACTCATCAGCCAAGCTCCGCGTATGTCCGCAACATCCCACAACGCACCCTCCATCAAAACCTCCCTCAAGACCCGCGCCTCTTCACCACCACCACACCAGCCCCCCACCACTTGTCCCACGCAACCGCAAGCCCCGTCAGCGCCGCGCCGCCGCCCTCCCACACAGCAACCGCCTTCCAGTCCAGCCGCCAAAACACCGCCGCCGAGAGACACCGCATGGCCACCGTGGCGACGAAGAAGGCCCGGTTCTCTTGGTATGCGGCGAGGGGGTAGTAGATGCCCATCGCGGTCACGGCGAGCCCGTTGGCCGTCATCTCGGGCGTCGTTGTTGCGGCGGAGAGGAGGGTGTGGATACCGGTTGCTAGGGCTGTTGCGCCGAAGAGGTAGATGGTGAGGGCGGATGCTGAGGGCATTTTTATTTTCTTTATTCTTTTTGCGCGGAGGGGTGGGGATGGAGGCGGTGGAGAGCGGGCGCGATGCGAGTCGTCTTTGGTGTTGTTGGGGATTCTAGATGATGAGCGGAGTTTTGTTTGAGCGATTCTGAAGTCTGTAGTTCTTTATGTATGGCGCGGTGGACTGGCTCTTGTGGAAAAGGGTCGAGACCGTCCACTGAGGGTGGACATTTATTGTATGTCAAGACCAGCTACCTGCTCTCGTAACGAGTAATGTTTTTGGCTCCCCCTGTCACGCTCCCCCTACCCATACGAACTACTTTCAAAAACACAAAGCCATATATATCATTGACAAATTCAAATGTACTCTACAAACTTAAACCCAAGTCTTAACTTGAATCCTCATTATTGATCTTAAATGCGGCTTTGTATAGCTTATTCTCTTTTTCCATTACTTTATAATGAAGAAGAATAACGCTACGTTCCGCCTTATGTTGCTGCGCAATTTAACTAGGATTGGTCCGGCTTGGAAATGAGGAGTAATTAACACTTTTCACATATGAATTCTTCCACATTGAGCTAGCGGCGACAGGGTGAGCGCGACAGGGGAGCAATAACTTTTCTCCTCGTAACTTAGGTGCCCTAGGCGTGCCAAGGCAACGAAGTTCAGTTGGTTGAGGATTTCGAGATCGTACGGTAAACGTTCTCTACAGGTGGAGAATACTGAGATTTTCCACAAAGCCACTCGGGAGGAGTTTGCGAGTCAACTACGTGTCTGGGACACGATCATTTAGAAGCAATGTATCGCATTGGTTCCATCCCATACCATAGGAAGCCCTAGTCTCAGCTTGATAGAGGTAATGAAGACTCTCTGGCGCCATCTTGCCTAAGATAGAGAAGTAAGTCACGATTCCGCACAAAACGATCTGATCATGTCGCTGCTTCGCTTGTCTCCCGCGCGCTGCTGGCCGCCAGCAATTGGTCAATATGTGGAAGGTCACCTTGTCGGTGGGCGTCGGCCTTCGTGTTGTGACTTGGGGTCCAATTCAGTCTGTCGGGTCGCGACCGCCACCTTGACTGGTACTTCGACTTCCAACAATCATTTATAGTATGTCCTTTTTGTGGGCCGCAGTGCCCATCACGGCTCACGATAACTATGGGTCCCTGGTCATACCCCAGATGCATTGGAACTGCGCGCTTTTCATCCTTGAGAACCTTGCGTAACAATGGCATGTTGATCGCAAAGATGGAAAGCACCCGATGACTGTCCATATGCCCAGACGCCCTGCTTGTCAGTACTGTACGAATACGAGAGATTTCCAGTCCCCACTGATAAAGTAGGTATGTACGTGGACACGGCGGATCCCCCGCGGCTTGACACTTTCTGAGATAGAGACATGCCCACGCGACGAATGAAGTTTCTCAGGCACCGCCAGCTGTATACTAACACTGTCAAACAAGCTGCAGAAGCATCTACGTTAGAGTCTTCAGCTAAGCAGTAAATAACAAGCACACATTACGCGGCCCAAAGTACAATTGTAGCTTTCACCAATATAGAAAGCTGGACTTTAGATATCAAAGTTGACGACCACGACAGCTGCAGCTTACTAAATTTTATACATGATATATATAATATCATCAATCAAAGTAATCCGAATTCCCGACTATCGTTAGGCCGTGGCACAAATTAGGCATGTGCCAGAGCCAGAGTATCGGCGGCCGCGCTAGCATCATAGGGCCTCATTATATGAGATAAAGCTCAAGATTTCAGGCACCAAAAGGCTTACCGAACTTAATCCAAGGTAACAAGACGTAGGAAAAGCAAAGAATGTTGGGAGAGCAACCCCTTTGGTAGAGCTTATACCGGTCCTCTGTAATGGTGGCAGTGCACATATCTCCGGTAGCCTGGTTGCGAAACAGCAATGTAGGGGCGAGCCCCTTGATGAGCAGTACTACAAGAAGCTAATATGGTATCCTCGGGTCGGGCATTGCTATGGTGTGTGCTATTCGGTTGGATTGAGAGCATCATCTACAAGCTCACCCAGCATAGCCTGGGCGCATGTTACCACCACAAGCTCAAACACTGCCTGCCACAACTCGTAGAACTGTTGATAGCTTGCAGGAGAGTAGTACTGATAAAAAGCGGTTTAATATCGTAGTATTATGGGCAAATTGTCCCGATTTCGCCAGACTAAAAACAATCCTTGTCAACACTACGGTCCCTGAACTCGATATTGACCTGGTGAGTCGCCTTAGATTTATTAGCTGCTTACGGATTCTAAGCGTTCATAAATTGTGCGAACACCGAGCGGCTTACCAACCACAGTATTCAACGGCGGGGCCGCCAGCGAATAATGGCCTTACCTTTCCTTCCGCTGTTGTAAGCTGAAATGAAATTGTCAATGTATGTAGGCAATTTGGCAGCTCACGCTCAGGCTACTAACACACAATGGCAACGCAGATCCACGTCAGCCTCATTACAGTGGCGGCCAGCATCACAGCACAAACACCCTGGGTGATCGGTCAGACCGTGTATACCAGCAGCGGCTCCGTGCAGGGCCACGCTGCCAGACTCAATGGAAATGTCTCCGAGTACCTTGGAATTCCCTTTGCCCAGTCTCTTATCGGCAACCTGCGCTTTGCTCCTCCCGCGCTCATCACCGCCAGCAGTCAGATCATCAATGGTACCGATTTCGGCTTCTCGTGTCTTGGCTCGCAGATCTTTCCCGTGAGCGCGAATACCACAGTTCTCACGCCATAGGGTCGTGAAATCTTCAACGAGTGGAACCAAGTTGGGGACAAGCTCGATGAGGACTGCTTGACTTTGAATGTGTGGACCAAGCCCCAGGTTAGCGAGAAGAGGAAGGCGGTTCTGTTATGGCTGTATGGAGGAGGTTTCTTCACAGGTGGCACCTCTGTGCCGCTGTATAACGGCAAAGTCTTTGCTGATGAGCAGGATGTGGTTGTGGCCACTGTCAATTGTAAGTTATACCCACCGCCAAAAGCTCTCGCACAGCTACCTTTGAAAGATCGGAATCGACTGATATCCATCTAGACCGTCTGAATATGTTTGGCTTCCCCGGCAGCACAGCAACGCAGCAGAACCTAGGCCTCCTCGACATACGCGCCGCTCTAGAGTGGGTCTCGCAGAACATCGCGGCCTTCGGTGGCGACCCCAATCGGATCGTCATCTTCGGCCAGTCCGCCGGCGCGGTCGCCGCCGACATGCTCATGTACGCTTTCCCGCACAACCCAATCGCATCGGGCGTGATCTTAGAGTCGGGAAGCGCAGCAGGGTTCACGTTCATGGACGAGATGAACACGACCGGGGCTGCGGCGTTGTGGTCTGAGACGGCTGCGCAGGTCGGGTGTGCAGCGAGTGATGAGGCGGCGGCGCTGGCGTGTATGAGGGCGAAGCCGGCAGAAGAGCTGCTGGGTGTGGCCGGAGGGTTCTTGCCGACCATTGATAATGTCACGGTGTTCGACGACTATCCGACCAGATTTTTTTTTTCATCGGGATTAATGATAACGAGGTTGGAATTCTGGAGGCTCTGAGTGCGGCAAATATGGGTGCCAATACTACCTGGTCGACGCCCGGGTCTGATATTATACAGGACGGGACCCTTGTCTGTCCAATTTTTGAGGGAGCCAATATTGCCGTCGAGAATAAACTCCCCGTCTGGCGTTATCGCTGGCTCGGCTCGTTCCCGAACACTCAGCTGTTGACTAGAGTGAACAACGGCGCCTGGCATAGTAGCGAGCTAGGAGTTTTATCTGGCACAAACCAAGCCGTGTTGGCTAATACACCTGAAGAAAATGATCTGGGCACCTTTCTGCGTCGGATTTGGGCTTCATTTGCAAAGGATCCTGCAAATGGGTTAAGCTGTGCCATGGGTGTTCCGAAGTATTTCCCCACAAGGAACACGTTGATCAGACTTGGTTTGATCAATACGGTGGGTTCGAACTTGGGATTGGCCAACATGCTTGACACTGCTTGTATGTAACTTGACTTAGGTCATGATGGCTTTCTATATATGTTTAGGCATATGGTAAGGAACGCGGATTTCAATGTCCTCGGTCTATTCAGCCCCTCTTGATTCTTTACTTACTTGGAATACAACGCTTTGATGTTAAAGTACTTATGTACCGTAGCTATGAAATACATATAGATAGTGATAATTAAAAGGTAAAACTTCGCTGGTCTTCAAAAGCTTACTTACGAAAACTATACACGTACGGGATCACGGCAGCCGCTTGAATATCCGATGCATTTAGAACTCTAACGGGTTTTCACACAAAAACAAATTTCCTGTTACAAATCATAGCACTGGCGCCATGTTGTCGGCGAACCTCGAGTAATGGCATAGTTATTGCCAGTGGAGGATTGCAAGTAAGTAATAATTGTAGGTATAGGAGCTTCATGTGAGCACCTCCGGTCGCTAAACACTTGCTCGTCAATCGTCTATCTACGTGCAAAGCGAGTACCATTGGGCAATGTAGATTGGAACGGACACAATTACTTGCTAGCTCTCAACTGGCGTCATGTTCTTGACGTTGCAACCAAGTTTCTGCACTCTTCCAGCTGTGTTTCTCGTCACAATTTTCCAATACCATCCTGTGCAAAAACTTTATTCACCTTTCATGATGACCGGCCACTGCATTGACCAGACCAGATTTCACAAATTTATGACCATACCAAACTTCATTACCGATGTGATCATATTCTGTCTTCAAGTATTCGAGGTCAGAAAGTTGCCCATGCCTCCCAAACAGCGCATTGGCCTAGCTAGTGTGTTCCTTCTTGGCATTGGAGCCATCGTCGCCGCGCGATCATTGTATCACAATTTGGAGCTCGTTATTTAACCGGCTTTAGGCGCACAGAAAGCAGCAGGGCCGAGGAAAATGAATTCGCCTTTGTCGCGCAACAGACCATAGTTAGCATCACGACACCGAATGATTCCCCCCCCAAAAAAGAGGGGGAAAACATCTTGAGAATTCGCGATTTGAGGACCTTCCCAGAGGAGCAGACAACGGACGTCTAGGGAGATGGTGAATTTCTGATCGTCCACCATAACACGAACTCGCCGGGTCTGTGCAACCTGGAACACACTGGACTTCACACGGCCCGTATGAGGTTTGCTGAGAGTGCGTGCGATTTGAATGTGGCGAAATTGTCATGTAACGAGTTTTGACGTTGGTTTCCATTGGATCTATGGGGCCAGTGCTGTGCCATTTGCGAACCAGTACAGCTGTACCGTCTGATATATGTAGAAATGAATGCCTGAGGATGGAGAATAGCACCCCAGAAAGCACCTGGCCAAATACCACATTTCATTGCGTGTGAGCGATCATTCAAATTCATGATAATTCAATTCCGTGACCTCTGAAAACTACTTGCCTTCGAAGTAGTCGATTGACTGTTTGGAAGGGCCTAGTACAAGCATTAGAAAGGGGCTCATTTTGTTTGTTGAAAGACGTTAGTTGCACTAACCCCTGAAAATTCTATTAGACACCCTCAATGCATAGGTTTTGCAATACTGTCGGGTCCTAACAATCGAGTCAGTCAAGAGCCAGATTTCGGAGATTTGCAAAAGATATCGATGTGCTGTGTCATGAGATATGCCATCGCTTACTCGTTGTCTGGGACTTCCCAGTCAGGATCTTCGGCAACACAAGTCCTTATCTTACCTGCGCGATGGACGTGGCATCAAAACAACAATAACTAGAACCACTTAGTGCGGAGAGTCTCGGGATCAGCCTGTCCATCATCAAACACCATGACCGACCCAGCAAAACCTGCGATACTCTACGCCGCACCCCCTCGTGAGGGTCACATGCGGCCAGCCTTGCAGATATGCGCTCATCTCGTATCGCGGGGCTTCGATGTCACCATGCTGGGATCTACAAGATGGAGAACCGCTATTGAGGCCATAGGAGCCAATTTCGGCCCCATCATCGGTCTCTGGAACAGCTTGGACGATGCCTCACGGTGGCCAAGCATCGCGCTCCAGCCAGACGCCCGCCTTCGACTGCGCGCCAGCTTGGGCGACGGGTTCACGTTGCTATTGCCGTCCGGGTATCAGTCCGTCTTCTTCACTTTGGCCGCGATGAGACAAAGACTGGGCAAGGGGAAGATTGTGGTCTTGACGGATACGTGTTTTGCAGGCACGATGTGCTTCAATCTTGGGACGGGGCTCCCGCCGGGTTTCGAAGGGCCAGAGGACGATATCAAGTTACTTGGAATCGGCGTTGTTCCTGCGCACTGGGTGAGCCCCGAGCGGCCACCGTGGGGATCGGGGCTTCCGTTTGACGATAGCTCGGCTGGGAGGGCGAGGAATCTTGAGGCGCACGCCTTAGCCTATGACGAGGAGGTGGAGGCCCGCGCGAGGATGATTCTCGGGATGATGGACTGCACAGAGTCGCTGGATGATGTATTGAGGCCGTACGCCCGGGACGGTTTGAAAAGGCCGTTCTGGGACGCTGTCTCAGTGATCAACGACACGACGCTGCAGATGGGTTCTGCGAGTCTCGAATATCCAGCATCAGATTGGCCGGCTCACATGAAATTCGCCGGCTGTCTCCCACGAGCAGAAACACCTGAAATTGTGCATCCGGAGTGGTGGGGTGAGATCACAAGCAACAGTGCCAGTGCCGCACTAACGCAGCAACGGCGCAAAAAGATTATCCTCGTGGCCCAAGGGACAGAGGTCTTGGATTACAATAGACTCATTATCCCGACGATAATTGCCCTAGCAGATCGCCAGGATATGATTCTGGTCACAGTTCTCTGTGTCCGAGGGGCGACGCTCGACGCATATTTGGGGAGTTTGCCAGAGGGCAAATTACCTTGCAACACCCGCGTGTTAGACTACGCCCCATACGACGCCCTGCTTGCTCACGCAGACCTGTTCATATCGAATAGTGGGTATGGCGGGCTAACACATGCGATTCGACGTGGAGTTCCGATGGTACAGAACGGGAATGACTTTGACAAAGCGGACATTGGCAGAAGGATAGAGTATGCAAGGCTGGGAATATACCTCGGCCATGTGACAACACCAACTCCGGAAGATGTAGCGGAAGCAGTTGATGAGGTGTTGACAAATGTCAAGTACAGAATAAGGGCTGATGAATTGAAGGCTGAGGCAGAGGCGCAATCGCCTCTGGAGATAATTGAGCGGGAAATCATGGCTCTGTCATGAAGTTTGATGTATCCCTAATGCATAATCATACTCACTAGGATCATATTATAGCGAGTTGCCAAAGATTGAAAAACACACGGTTTCCAGTAGCGCAACCGCAGACCCCCTGAACTAGGCAATATGCGAACATACCGAAGCGCAGCGAGCAAAAGCCTTGTATCAGTCCTTCATGAGATTTCGACTGTGAAGTCCTGATTAAGAGGTTGCGAGGCTCCAACAGCTTGGTCGAAATACCGTTTTGCTATAAGTTGATGTACCCATAAGTGGCCACCCCCCCTAAGTGGCCACCCCTGAAATCCCTCACCGCCATTCCAACTACTCAACTAAAGAAGAGAATTTCTCACTCAATTTTTATCCGATCAACTTCAAAACTTCAACACTTCTTTATCATAACCTCAAAAAGTCGTATACAGAAGATCAGATTGCTGAGGCACTTGCGGCTATTCCAAACGGCACATCAGTTCAACAGGCCTCGAAAGAATAGGCCATTCCAAGAACCACACTTCGCCATCGAATATCGGGAAAACTACTACGCCAAATCGCCTACGAATTAATTCAAAGACTCTAGATCTATCAAGAAGACCGATTAGCCAATTGGGTCCTTTCTCAAGCCGATCTAGGCCTTCCACCAACCCATCAAGATTTACGGATCTTTGCGGAAAGAATCCTCCGAACCCAAGGGGACTCAACATAACTAGGAAAGCGTTGGGTTACCTCTTTTTTAAAGAGGAATCCAAGGCTTAAGACCCAAAGAAGCTTCCGAATGGACTCAAAGAGAGTTAATAGGGCCACTACTTAAGTAATTAAGTCTTAGTTCTCCTTCCTAGCACTTCCAGAGATCCAGAAAATTAAACCTTCAAATAGGTGGAATATGGATGAAGCTGGCCTTATTAAAGGCTAAGGGGACAACGGCCTAATTATTAGAAGTGCTTAATCTAAGTTCGTTAAAAGAAAAGACTCTGGGTCTTATCTTTGGACTTCCTTCATTAAGTGTATCTCGGCCAATGGCCAGTCCCTTCCTCCACTTGTTATTTTTAAGGGAAAGTTAATATAATAATAGCGGTTTCCTTAATAAATGGACTTATATAAAGACTAGCTATTTATAGCAATAGATAATGCATGGACTAGTAACCTAACGGCATTTAAATGGCTTTGAAAAGTGTTTATTCTAGGGACTTAACTAACAGACTTAATAGAGAAGCGACTACTCATCCTAGATAGTTACGGCAGTTATATTACTATTGAGTTTATGTGGGAATGCTACCAGAATAATATACTACTGTTATATTTGCCTCCTTATACGTCCTACGTCCTTTAACCCCTTAATCTAAGGGTCTTTTCGTTACTTAAACGGTCCTATCGAAAGAGACTTAATTAACTATACTAATGGGAGGAATTAATAACTGCTGGAAAGAGGGATTTCCTTAAAAACTATCGACTTTCGAGACTAGACGGTCTTACTAGTCAAAATATTAGATCTGGGTGGAAAGCGACTGGTCTTTGGCCCATAGCACCGAGTAAGGCACTGTTAAGCCCTTTGCTATTAAACAACAGTATCAAAAGGACTCAAAATAATACTCAAAAGACCCTAGGGGAGTTGAAACGGGCTGAACTTATACTACTAAAGGTGTTGGATATGCAATAACCGATCTGGTCAACGCTACGGAAGTCTCGAGATCTGAGGGACCAGAAAGACTTATTCAATAAGGACAGTCTGGCTAATCAAACGTTACGAAATCTCTTCAGAAAAGTTACAAAAGGCTTTGACGAGAAGGATCTATTATTAGCACAAGCCCTAAAGAGGATTGAGGTGTTGGAAGCCAAAGTTGTAACTAGTCAGCCATAAAAGAGAAGGAAGGTTGAGTTAAGTCCGAATTCCAAGTTCGCCACGATTGATGATATAATGCGCGCCCAACAGGAGGTTTCAGGGGCTATAAATAGTGTCAATGAAGAGAGCGAAGCCGAAAGTATAGTTGTGGAAGAGGACTGTATTATAGTTGCTTGATTGAATTAGTTATGTTATGTTGAAGGTAGGGGGTGAGAAGAGTGGTGAGTATTTCAGGGGTGGCCACTTACGGGGGGTGGCCACTTATGGGTACATCAACTTAGTGGCTATTGCTCAAACCGCCACGTATTCAACCCGAAAAGGGGCCAATAGGCACGATCATACCTCTATCATGTTTCACTAGCTCGCTGATGCTTCAAAGCATGATAAATAAATGGTCGTATGGATTTCACGATGTTCTGAAGGCGGGAATGCTGCACCAATTCTTGGAGAAGCTGATCGAGCAGGAGAGGATTGGGCAAAGCTCGGATCACGGTTTCGGCTTAATGTGAGCAAACCTATTGGCGCGCAGACTGTGCGTATGCTGGGTTCTCATTCTTCATGAAAGAACAGGCCAAACTGGAGCTTCACGTCCCGGCTGAGTTCACCAATAACCAGCCGGCCGTGCCCAGGTGGCCTTCAGTCATGTGAGCCATAACATGAGTGACGAGGCCCACGCACTGGATGAGCTGATGCCCAACTCAGAATCGCAAAACTTGAGCCCAAGGATTACAGACACCCCCGAGAATCTCGACTCGACGCTAAAAGTCCCGCAGGCTCCCATGTCAGTAGACGACCTAATTTAGACTCACCGGCCCAACCTCACACTTCACGTCATCAACTTCACAGACGACACATTTGTCACACTCAAATACTTATATTGCTTGACGGAAGGCTTAGGGAAACGAGAAGTAGTGGCGTAAACTCAAACATACCTGACCTTGGCCAATCTTGTGCAAGAGCCCTCGACGCGGGTTTCAGCGGCGATTCAGAGTTTTTGAAAGCACAACTCACGCGTCTGCAGACTGAGGTTGCTGCGCGGGTCACTTACCAGGCTTTTCGAGACGATGGTTCAAAGAGCGCTTTCACTGACCACAGCGGATTTGTTGTCTTCCTATTGAGTGTTGCTGAGGCGAAATATCTCGAGGGTTGACTTCACCGACGATGAGTGCAGAATCGATGACTTACAACTTTTAAGCAACCATGTATAGGCACTGAGCTCGTAAGTTGGCTTTTTGCAAATAGGACCGGGGTACGCGCTGTGCTGAGTTGGCGGCTTCAAACCTGATGATATATCCACAGACTTTTCTTTGGGGCCGTACGCGTCCTTGCTACTGACGGAGCGCAAGAAATTGAATGAAACAATTATTGCAACGTCCACCAGTGATTATTCGTCCGAATTCAGAAATTGTTCATGTGGCAAACATCTCCACCTGTTCGTATTAACTACTATGGTTGTATGAACATTGCCGAGATCCAGCGGCCATCCAGCTTGTCATCAGTATCTTTGGAGTGTTTTGAATGCAGGGCAACTATGTGATCGGATAGGCAATTCAGAGACAGTCATGAGTGTAGAGTACCTAGTTGCAAAGGTTCATATACAACTTTGTATGACAGCCTAGAAGCTGGTTTGCCGCAGGTCAAAGAACAAGTTGAATCGAGAGTTTGGCTCATGCTAACGTTGTAGACATGCCCTACGCCAAAGAAGAATTGTAATCTACCTGGGAGTGGAAAAGAACCTACAAGGGCGTTGATCATTGTATTGGCTTTGAGATCGTGCTTTTGAGTGGGGGCGGATCTTGAGGAGGGGAAACTTTTAATATGAAAGAGCAAGAGACCGTGGAAAGCCCCTATGACCCGCACGCTTGACTAATGGTATGAATCGATTTTAGAATGAATGAGTTCCTGAACTCTTGAGGGAGACTCTTACCGCGTTGTCTCGCCTTTCCATCCCCGCCACATCCGCCATTGGATCATTCACCCTCGGCGTAGGCCTCGAACTAGCACTCGCGACACATTTCCGTATGACCTCATCCTACGCGGCAGTGGCGCTACTGGAGACGAGGCTTGGTATCATCCCGAGTGCTGGAGGCAATTATAGCCACTCGGCTCTTGTAGGCGTCTCTGGAGCTCGAAAAATGACCCTGCCAGGTCGGGGGGTCGCTAGCCCAGAGGCGCACCGCCTAGGTACCGCCGACTACCAGGTTGACATGGGGGCAAACGTAGAGATCACAGTCGATCTTCCTAGCATTCAAATGGGCAAAATTGCACAAGTTGAGGTCGGGGAGATGTTGGCAACGAAAACTAGACGACTGGCCCTGAAGAAGGCCATAAACCGGCTTGGGAAATCTGCGAAGATGGCCCGGTTGCTGTGCAAGCCGCACTTCAGGCACTCCACGATGTACCTTTTAAGACAATGGAGATTACAATGTATGACTGCGTGTTGAACAGAGAGGATCGCACAGAGGCGCAAACAACATTTGGAGAGAAGGGAAGCCCTCTGTTCAAGGGTACACAGCAAGCGGCGAGATCCAAACACATGCTGGGAAATCTCGCTTGAGAGAGTGGGAAACCAGAATGGATCGAGAACATGGGTTTTCCAACGGACATAGATTGCCTTGAGAAATGGTGAGCACGTGTGTATCATTCGTTGAAGCTACGTAGGAAAAGCAAATGAAATCTTTCAAACAATCTAGATGCGAAGCTGCACCCTAACTCCACCCAGTCGTCTATTCGTACAACCCAATCCATGCTCATCTTGCTTCGAGTCTGAAATCAAGATACAAACCTTGCAAAGCTCTTAAGACGCAATCGAAGCGACCTTGCTCCCAGATATATCGAAACATGCCGCATTGGCCTCATCGATTTTTTCCCTGGCCTTTCAGCGGCGTCTGTTTCGTCATACTCCGTATACTCCTTGATTTCACATCCCGTTTTGTAAGTCATAGTGTAAGTCGCTGTTCCTACCTTCAGAGAACCAAAAGACGAAATGACGCTGCCATCCGCCAACTTGTACTCGTGGTTGGGAGAGCTCTTGCCAGCGCCAGAGGCAGAACTTTTAGAGTTTCCAGAGCCATTAGAGTTTCCAGACTTGCCAGAGCTGTCGGAATCAGAACCGGAACCGTCTGTTCGCTTCCATGTTGCAGGCACGCCTGCCGGCCGACCTGTATTACCCTCGTGGATCACATCGTCGGCCACGGCAGCAGTTCCATGGAAGACAGTGGAGAGGTAATTCTTGGCAGTATTGTCGCAGACTGTGCCAAAGTTTTGAGCGGTCGCCGTGCAAAACGATGGTTTTCCATTCGTTCCTGGAGATACTGGAGGAGCCGTACCAGCGGCCCTGCACGAATAGGCCAGGTTGAATGAGCAGGGAGCGCCCGGCGCAGCATTGGGGCAAGCACGGCGGTAGCAATTGCTGAGCTGTCCACCCTGGGAGCTATTTTCCTTGCTCGGAACACAGCGGTTGACGTGCGTGATCGCTGCCACACTTCCTTCGGTGGTGGTCGCGAAAGGGAACTCGTCACAATTGTGTCCGGCTCCTTTAGTCCAAGGATTCTTTCCCTTGGGACTGGTGGGGCAGCGATTGTATTGCACACATCCAGCTGCGGTCCGTCGTAGTTTCTTAGTGGCTTTCGCGGACTTATCATAATGAAGTGTAGACAAGAAGGCTTGTGTAGCGGTGCAACGTTCTCCTCAGCACATGCTCTCACATGTATTGGGTATCGTGTAGCATTGGAAAACCACAGTCTGCGTCTGCGCTGCGGTTGCTGCCGCAATACCGTAAATCATCGTGGTTGAGATCTTCATGATGTTGGACGAATGGGTGATGGATTCGAGTGAAGATTCAGTATCGTCTGAATTACGCTGAAAGAGACTGACCAAAGGGATAATATAGTTGTATATCTGAGCAGGAGCTAGATATATGCAGATGGGTATGAAAGATTTTGCGCGAAAGACATTTACCATTTAAGTCGGTGTATTGGGCATGTTGCTCTTTGGTTTTACAACCTGCACCATTCAGGTCTCTCGTCTCGTTAGCCACTTCATCTATCTCTTCATCCTAATTTTCAAATCACCATAAAATGGCGACCGTCGAAGACCTCTACGACATCCCGACCTCTGTGCCGGAGCTTGCTCGTCTGAACGATACGGAACTTTGCGCCACGTTCGCGGTTTACTGTACGGTTCCCATCTCTGGCACGGAAATTGAAGCTCTGTTGGCGGCCGTAAATACACCAATCTTTGTCGATGCCGAGGACGATGACGGAGAGGAGGCCGCCGCTGCCCTTGTCCCCGACGCCGACATCGCCGGCAAGTCACTGCGAGACATCATCAAGCACCACACTTCCATGGTCCTTGCTTACAGTGGCGATGCGACCAAGACTAAGTTCTATGAGACGTCTATCATTGCCGTGACAGATACGGACTCGCGTACCAGCGGTGTGCTCCTCATCTCGCTCAACTACACCGGCAATGGCGATGTCTTCGCCTTTCCACATCCCGCAGCAGAAGCCGCAGCCATCCTCACCGACATCGAGGTCGGAAATAACTCATGGGAGGAGGCCGCCGACTCGATCGGTGCCGTGGTCCCTGAATTGCCAGTAACAGCTGAGCTCTCTGCGCCGCCTGTCGGGAAGTGGTCCATGGAAAGAATGGGGTGGTTCGCATTCTACATCCTTCCTTGACCAAAATGGGCCCGATCTGGGAAGGGCTGAACGGCGGCTCGACTTGCTGGAATAGACCCAGGGGCATAGACAGCTGCCCTTTCCAGCCAGCTGAGTGGGCTTGGGGCACGAAATTCTAGAAGATGGCAGACAAAAGCGCGCAGATATCGGCGATTGTAGCTGCACAAAAGACATTTGACCATGTGCATTTCGAAGCATACGACAAGCACTTTTTTGCGATTGCGGATCATGCAGATGTAGAGGCAGAGGGAGTTTTGGTTGCGGAATTGAGGGGAACTCGCGAGGGTGACGAGACTGGTGGGGAACCGGAGGATAATGGAGGTGTGCAGCTGGAAAGAGTGTCGATGGCGAATGCGCGCACGGTGATTGTTGAGAAGTTCTTACAGCGACAACTTGCCGCTGGCGTGGAGTCGCAGTCGACGTTGTCGGAATAGAGGTCAGTTGTGGATCAGGTCTCGTGCGGTGCCGGTTATAAGTCGGAGGACGAAGAGGGCGAAAGTGCTGTATCTCTCAGATTTCCTTGACCCGCTTCAGAAGCAAAGCTCTGGCATTTGTTTTCTTAGAACTTGGAACTTGTGCCTTTTCAGTCCATTGTGTGCATGTCCCGAGGACGTCCATTGGGTATTGCTTCACGAGCAACCCGATGGCAGCACCTCCTCCCGACTTGGACTCGACGTCTGATCGAGCCTCAGCCACCTAGCAAGTGTCCCCGCGAGTTGCGATCTGCGCGAGTACTCGGAGCGAGCCACTTTCGCAATGACCTCTTTCCTGACGACCGTAAGTGGAATCTCTCGTTTTCATGGTCGTGTGGCTCTGCTCGTCAGCGGCGGTGTGATACTTAAACTGACCGCAGGGGGACCTCCTGAGGTCGGACTCTTTCGACGACGCTCCCACCAGATGTCACACTTCCAGAGTAAATCACCCCGTGTTTGTTGTGGTCTCTGAGTACAGTGCGAACCAGCAGCGAAATCTTTACTGAAGAAGACAGCAATACGGATTAAGTATGTGGGATCGATACAGACGCTTTTTCGGTTTCTGGAAAAGGTGGCCGCGGAGAGCGAGGCGCACCGTGCTGCCATGAATGCTTTTAATTGGTGTGCTGTGTGCCCCGCTTAGCTGGGATGACATGATGCAAAGCTCATATAATCAGGCAAGTATCTAATGCCTGCCTCCCGTGTTGTTTCGGACTTAGTATGCTGTAATTGTCTACCACCCTAACTGCAAGCGCATTTGCACTCAGCGCATATTGGAATGCAAAGAGCAGCATGCACCGCCAGGGCTTAACAAGTGCCGCTGTTGAAGACACTTACTATGGTAGAGTGTACAATACTGTATATCCCAGACGAATGCTTCACTCAGTTCATCTCTGGAGATCACGGTGCAGGTTGAAGATCATCAGTAGGAGGAGTGGTTCAAGCCACCAAATAGAATTTGCTAGCATGCAATATATACAAGTCCACTCCTCCATCCGCTATGTACAATCCTTCCGTCATCCCCTGCGCAACCACAGTCCGAATTTAAGAGGACAGGTCGAACTCAGTAGCGCCGGTGTACCTCTGCTGGGAGCTGGCGCCAGTCTGCTCAGTGACGAGGTCGGTGGCAGGGATGTTGTAGCTGCCAGTGACGAAGGAGATGCGAGAGACCTGCGCCGAGGCAGCGAGCTCGAGGCCGCCGTCAGCCAGCTTGGTGACGGTCCAGGTGCGGGACGAGCCGTCGCAGGTACCGTCGGTGACAGCGGGCAGGGTGCCGTCGCTGGTGAGCATGGCGTTGCAGCTCACGCCGTTGGCGGCGGTCTCACCGCTGCTGGGCTGGATGAGGGTGAAGTTGTAGCTGAGAGCAACATCAGCAAGTTGATTCCAGTGAAGTGTGCAGGAATACCGCTGGGGCAAGCCGCAAGGCTGGAGTTGCTACTTACACACACTGGCTACTGTGAGGGATGCACGAGGCGGAGAAGTCGGCGACGGAGAAGGAGACGTCGGCGGAGACGGTCATGGCAGCGGCCAGAGCGAAGATGGAGGTGGAGAACTGCATTTTGAAGTTGGTGGTTGGTGGGTGGTTGGTGAGTTGTTGGTGGTTTTGTTGTTGAGTGAGTGTAAACTGTTTGGAACTGTTGATGTTGTTGATTGGGATGAAGAGACAGGATGGAGAGAAGTTGGACGTCCAAGGCACGATACTTTATACAATTCGAGGTCGCAATGTTTATTCTGCACGTCACAAGTCTCATCGCCATGAGGTTATTGGAGTGGGCCCAGCGGGAGCTCACCGAACCGCCAAGCAACCGGGGGGGACACCGCCGCCGTCTCCGCGTGATGCCCATCACTCTGTGGAATACGAACTGTTGACGGCAGCAATGCTCCTCAGGCAGATCGGCGGTGGGTCCATCCCTTCCATGGTACATGCTTAATTCATAGAGTAACCTTAATTATCAAAATGGTAAAGTGTTTCCCCATCGACGCCCGGGGTCGCCTTGGCTGACGTCAAGCAGCTCAGCGTGCTGCTATGCTTTAGCCTCGTGAGGCCGTAAATTCCCCGTATATGCACTGCCACCTCCCTGCCTGTCAACTGCAAGGCTGCCTGTCATCCGATCGCTTAGCATACTGACGCACAGGGCCGAGGGCGATCTTCGAGAACACCCCGATCAAGCATGCATATCAATGCCTGACATGCCCATGTTGCCAGGGGCTCGGATCCTCCAATGGGCCACAGAGGGTAGAAGGGGACTTAAAGCTCAGTCCCGACGGGAGCACACGGAGCAGCTACCCTTCTGTGATAGTCCTGTTATTGTGGCCGTTACGGCAACTAGAGACGGGTCACGAGCTGGAGTGGAGGCAGAAGCAATTTTACAAGCACTGTCTTCAAGATTGTTTGGTCAACAAAACCAAGTCTTGTGCCCAGCCTTCCCGTAGCATTAAGGATCATTTAAAGGTTACTACCGAAGTCCGTGTCTATGCCCGATTTGGACCATTCGGCCGACGTCGTACCCAGCAAAACATGATTTATTATGTCACCATATAGCCTTTCTACCGCATTCTTGAAATAGACCTGGCTGTAGTAGCGACGGTCGATCGTCAAAACCTGTCTGAAGATCAACAACGGGTTCTGAAAGGCTACAACGGCTGCTACGGCTAGCTGCAATCACTGACACCCTCACACCTGAGCAGTGCAGGCTGGCGAGCAATTCCAGACTTCCACACCCCACCGTCAATGTAGATCGATCTGGCCCGTGCGCGTCTATTCCATTTAGCGTCTACCTGTCAATTCAATCCCATATAAGGCTTAAATAAAATTGAATTGATTTATAAAGTCTCGGGATAAGCCTTCCATAAGCAAATCACAAGGCTGAATGCAGCTCTGAATTCTAGCGTACCAAACGCAGCGCAATCACATCGTCACTTGTTCCTCATCGCCCACCTCAATAATCCTAGTGGGAAAACGCTTTGGATATTTCAAAGCCTCGCTATAACTTGATTTTCCTTACTACCTTCCCTCGCAAGACACCGCGCGTGCCGGGGGCTAAGGACGGTCCCCAGCAACGTCAAGCAATACTACTGACAACCCTTAGCGATCTTGGATATCAATCTATTGACAATCCACGGGAAATTTCAGCAATCCGTTTCCACAAGAGGCTTAGGTTGGTGTAGCGGAATTGCTCGCCAGCCTGGAGCAGTGTTGGTGCCCAGGTGTTTGCAAGCCATAAAAAGAATACATTCACAACAGCTTAGATTCTAAAATAAGTCAAATGTCTCTCAAGCTTGTCTGTCAAACGCCAGCTGGGATGGTCAATGCCAGGGCAAATACTATTACATACTCTAAATGAACCGGCGAGAGTCATGTCTCTCCACAGCCATGAACTGTCCGCAACGGCTCTCCATTATTTCCGTACCCGGAAGTGGACCCTTCCAGAATTCAGATGAACACCGCCTATCCCCATATTCCCATTTCAGCTGTGCTAAAAATACTTCTGAAGTCTCCGCTCATTGGGCTTTCCACTTGGGCGAGTCGTTTCATGACCGACAATCCCTTGTTGGGAACCTTGATCGTCTTACTATGTTTGATATTCCATGTACTCTTTCTTGTCCAGCCTTGGATTACGGATGATTTCTGCGTAGCTAGGAACAATCAGGATATTTGCACGCTGTCTGGGGCTTACTTGCCTCCCAAGGAAAAAGACAAAGGCAGGTCATAACATGCCAAAATCTGGTGCAACCACGGCCTAGCAGCGAACCATCCCCATGACCACAGGGACTTGACCGCTTGGGTACAGCCGAATTGGCGATTAGGGTTCTGACAAGTCGATAAGTGGGTGTTGAATTCCGCCCACAAATCATCTCGACTCCTCGAAACCATTTCGGTTCGTCATTGTGACATCCAGATGCCACATTGCAGGGAACAGCAAGCTCACAACGCAGAAAGCACATGATTCATTTCCACCTCATCCATGAATGGTAGAATCTTTCTCACCAAACACGGGCTGCCTTGCGCTATTTGGATATGCAGCTAGTAGCCTTGCTTGGGAGAGGGAGGGTGTTGAAGTGAAGAGGCGCACGAATAGCAACAATGGTACGTATTGTTGGGGACACTTAGATATCCAGTAATATCAAGACTCCATTCGGGGATACTGAGGTGTCTAGGTTGTGATAGGCAAGCAGGCAAGCAGGCAAGGAGCGCAGTTTGACGTTGATTTCACAAGTAGGTATCGCTCAGTCCACTTAAGTTACTTTGTTCTCGGGATGTGGCCAGAGAAACACCTGGGCAGTCCGGCAGCCAAAATTGCGCGAGCCGAATCTCGAATGACTGCGTCAGACACATCATGAGGACTGACGTTCCTGCCACATGTTTTGAGGAAAGCACGCAGGATTCTGGACATCGAGAAGATACCTACCACAACAAGCGATTGTCTCAGATATGATTATCCGAAAGGTGAGTATCCGAGGGGGTATTGTTCCAGAGGTTATTACTCGAAAAGCGAGTATCACCCGAGTAGTGGACCCCGTGGAGGATTTGCCAACTCAGGTTGATAGATGCAAAAGAGTGGAGCAGATGGTCAAGACTTCTCGCGGCGACGTCAGTACCTTCGCACGCCTTTCGGGGCCCCCGAACACTGCTGCAAGGCATTTCTTTGCCTTGCAAAGCCCAAAGTATCTGGTGGTCGAATCTGAAGGCCAGGTGGCCAGGCTGAAAGATGCTTCTACATACAGGAGTCCACTTTGGGTTCCTCACACGACGAGGACTTCCAAGACGTCTCCATAGATGTCATCCACCCAAAAATCGTCCGCAGCACTCTTCCAGACCGCACATTGGTTGTGGGCATGACAACGCTGAGCCGCGTTGTCTTCTTGTCACTGAGCAGTCGATTGCACAAGTGTGAGAGCACAACAAAAGAGGGAGGAATGGAGTTTTGTTGAGCAGCGTATCATTAATACGAGGCGGGCCCGGCCTCTTCCCGGAAAAGGGGGTTGCCAGATATCCCCGAGCAGCCGGTGGCTTTCGCAGGACCGTCGACACCAATTCCGATTTCCAGCTACATCAAGCAAAGTCTGGATCAGCGGGCGGCAGTCGCCTTTTCCCAGCTCCTTCGACCTACTCATGACAGCCTCCGCTATTTTCTGGACTTCCTCAAGTATCCATGCGCCCTATTCCTTTGAAGATCCCCATTGTCTCCGAATTCTGATCAATAGAAAAGGTGCTTGTCTTTCTAGACAAGCCGTGTTCCATTTCCACACATCAAGCCTCAACTACCACTGCATTCCACGTTCTCTGGGATAGTTCGGAGCTTCTTAGGCGATTCCTCAGCGACTGAGGCAGCCTCCTCTTGTTCTTTGGTGCGCCGCTCAGGTTGAGCAAGATAGATGATGGCTCTGATGCGCTGCACTCGGAGAAGCTTGACTGAAGGTCTCGTGCCATGCAAGGTGCGAAGAAGAACAAAGGTCCAAAGGATGGGTGAGTAAAATGGCTTGCACACGGATATCTAAGTCCTCGGCGACGAGGTCCTTTTTCGGTGACTCGCGGCGTGGAATACCAGGCGAAAAAGCATCCTTCTGAGGTGGGGCTAAGAAGATGCGTCCCGTTTCTATGGAGGCCTGAATGTCGAGTTAGGCAAACAAGGGGTTCGCACGGCACTCAACAGCCGGTTTGTTGCGCTAAGGGAATGCTCGCAGTAGCTGTTTTGAGTGCGTGTGGCGCGGTCACTACGGCCGGAGATCCGGATGTGCGGGTCCCACATGTAGACCGCACAAGGGGCTTCTGGCGCAGCAGACCTTTAAGCAGGCCGTCGCTCGGACGAGCGCCGCGCAAGCCTTTGGTAGAGGGCTTCTTTGGCCTTGGAGCAGTGCCTTTGCCTTTTTGGGAGGGCTCTCTGTGTTTGTGTTGGCCATAGTGCGCGGCTGTTCGTCAAAGTTGCTATGCAGCTGATCTGGAGCAAATGACACGGTTTATTGTGTGTCATTTGTCGGACTTGGTGTGTTTGGCGAAAACAGGACTGGTTGTTTGTCATAGAAGCGCAGAAGGAAGCTGCAGGAACCACTAGTGTCTTTGACATCCCAGTGGAAATTGTTCGGAATAGCAAGCTGCAACTTACTCTTACTAACGTTACTCATGCGTGTCTCTTGAACAAGCTCAAACATGATGATCTACGTGAAAGTGAAGCTTTTGTGAACTTTCAGGTGGTGTTCCAAGCCAAATTCAGACTGTAAAGAGCGCTAAACGAACTCCTTCATGGCTGAGGTCTTGTCCACGATCGCAAATCTCGGCGGTAAGATCAATCGTTAGCGAGCCGAAGCCCTGCGATAGAAGCACGGTCCTTAAATATTGCTATATATGAATGAGCACGCAATGGCACCATCTATCATCGAGGAGCAGTAGCAGCATGAGGAGGACAGCGACGAGCAGAGTGGAATGCTGGCGGATACTGTGGGGGGTCTAAAGATTTGAGGAGACGATAGAGGGCGAACAGGCATAGTTGGTTAACCATAGGAGAAATTATGCATGCCAAACGGCATGGGCGAAAAAAGGGTCAGCAAGCAAACGTGCATAATTGCCCGTCTTTCTGCAATCGTGGGCCTGACGATCCCATATCGAGCTGAAAGTTACAAAAGGAACCAAGCTCACTACACACCTAGCTAGTTGTGATTCAAAATCATCCGTTGTCTCCATAATAGTCGTGCGGGGCCTCCAAGTTCAAGACAAAGGCCCAAAGACAAGAAGTCACAAGCGCCTGCGGCTCTGTCGTTGCAAGACTGAAAGACACCGAGTCTCCGTCCAGATATGGAGAACCCTTTTAAAGCGGAATGAGACTTTATCGCATACCACAGCATGGGATGGGACACAGAATTCACTGAGGACAACGCAGAAAAGGCCGACGTCGTTGTAAACTGGGGCTAACAGCCCCTACCCATCGCTTAAGTCCCTGCCCCTGTCGTAGATGTATCATCTCAGATCTTATCTCATCTTGTCTCATCTCGAACTTCACTCAAACTCATCATGCATGGCTGTCACACCTCATCAAGCGTAAAGTCTTCTCATGAACCAAGAATTCCACCAGCAGCAACGGCAACCGACCAAGGCCAAAAGCCGGCAGCCGCCGTCTACGCAGCTGAGTACGCGGTCGCACTCGCCATGCTCCCACTATTCCTAGTGGGTGTGGTACTCGGCCTAGTCGCGATCCCAGCCCAAGTACGCGGCACACCGCCCGAAGCACTCCTCGTTGCACCACTACTGCCCGAATACAGATCGAGTCGCCATATTCATGGCCGCCGTCTCACCAACGACCCTCAGCGCCGCGCTCGAGACGCCTCACAGCCCCGTCTCATCAGGGACCGTAAAACACTGCTCGTACTCCACCACATTCGGCAGAATCGTCAGCCTCTCTGTCATCTCATACGATGTACTGGTGGGGGAATCCGAGGGGTTTGCTGCGGCTGTGAAGAATGTACACAACGTGTGCGCGCCGACGAGAGAGCCCCGTCAGAGCACTGAATGTCGAACGTAGTCGGGGCGATGGCGACGGTGTATGTAAAAGGGGCGGGTATCTCCCAGCCCACTGAGTAGGGCGCAAGTCATTTTGCTGAACCAAAAGTGAGTTTGGAGACATGGGATATTGGTGAAAGAGGCCTCCACACCACGTGAGAGACCTGCGCATGGAAGTCGGCCCAGTTATTGCTGCTATTTCCTACTATATCTCCAAGCAAAAACGCAAGGATGAATCTAACACACACACACGCTCGTCTTGACCCATCTTGGCCATGCCATCTCTTGATTATATCGTGCCACGCCATGCTATATCATGATCTGCGAGAGCAAGCCGCGCAAGGGCTGCACTCAGGGGGGGGGGGCGATTCCCTGGCCTGACCGCATTTTCATCAAGCACCGTCATGATATGTGAGTACTCCTGAAGTTATCGAGAACAGGTAAAAGTTATCCAACCTTTGTGGCGCGTGGACCTATATGCAGCCTACCCATCGCCTATATTTTATGCGACGCTAATTTCGCTTAATCCTAAGGAAGTACTAGATGCAATCGGAATCACTCCGAGCATAACAGGACGCTGTTATACGGAAAGCTAGAGGGATACTCTGGAAATCTTGATTTCTAAAAGGGGCCTCGTTTTGTGCGTACATGTGCGAGATCGTACGGTCAACGATAATGGTCGTGTATTTAAGCTTTCCCTACCCCTGCTTATAGCTCATATCCCTGTCCCTGTCGCGAACCGCGTTCGCATATCTCAAAATTCGATTTAATTCCCGAAATCTCACCCAACCTCATCATGAAAATAGCCCTCTTGGGACACAATCACTTGCCGTAAAAACTTGACAAAACTGACACTCGCACACCATGGCGGACGACACCATGGCGGACGACACCTTCCATCAGAAAACTCGGGACTTCCTGATTTGGTTCCAAAGCCAGCCAGGCACGACATTCCGCAATGACATTGAGATCCGTGACCTGCGCCAGAACGGCGCCGGACGAGGCGTCAGTGAGTTACAATGTGCCTCGTCGCACAACCCTCACTTCCACCTTTCATGTTGAATGAGCTGACATCTACTCCAGTCGCCACGGCCGCCATCCCCGCGGACACAGTCCTCTTCACCATTCCGCGCGCCACAATCCTCAGCAAGGAAACATCGCCCCTCTCCGCCCTCCTCCCCCACGTATTCAGCCCCTCCCCAACAACCCTCGACGAAGAGGACCACAACATGATCTCCTCCACTCCATCCCCGTCCCCAGACGACGACGACGACGACGACGACGACGACGACGACGACGATGACACCGCCCAAGACTCCTGGACGACCCTAATCCTCATCCTCATCCACGCCCACCTCGCCGGCCCCGCCTCTCCCTGGGCGCCCTATCTTGCGCTCCTCCCACAATCGCCCGCAGACTTCAACACCCCCATGTTCTGGACCGCCCCGCAGATCGCCGAGCTCCAAGCAAGCCCCGTCGTCGACAAAATCGGCCACGCCGACGCAGAAGCCATGATGCGCGCCAAAATCCTGCCCGTCATCCGCGCACACCCCGCCGCCTTCCTCCCACCCGGCACAACCCCACCGACCGACGACGAGCTCATCCAGCTCGCCTTCCGCTTCGGGTCGGTGATAATGGCCTACGCTTTCGACCTGGACCCATCCAGCACACCCTCCCCAGAGCCCTTGGACCCTGAAAACGCCGACGGCTGGGAGGAAGACCACGCCGCGGCGCCGTCCCCGCTCGGCATGGTCCCTCTAGCAGACCTCCTCAACGCCGACGCAGCCTTCAACACGCACATCGAACACACCGCCGACGCGCTCACCGCCACGACCCTCCGGCCTATCGCAGCAGGCGAGGAAATCCTCAATTACTATGGCCCGCTGGGCACGGGCGAGCTGGTCCGGCGGTACGGCTACGCGACGCAGGCGTGCGCGCGCTGGGATCTTGTTGATTTGGGGTGGGAGGCGCATGTGTTGCCTGCTGTGAGCGCGGAGCTGGGGTTGGAGTGCTTGCCTGCGGTAGGCCGGGATGGCGACGACGACGAGGAGCTGGAGGAGAGTTTCATCCTCGAGTACCCGGCGTCCGAGCCTGATTCCGAAGGCCGCGTCGCGCCCGTCATGGCACCCGCCGATGTCCCAGAAGAACTCGCGGCGCAGCTCAAGGCGCTGCTGAAGCCGCTTGACAAGACCATCATCCCCAGTAAGACAGCCCGGGATAAGATCATCTACGGCGCCGTAGGCCGCGCGGTGGCGGCTCGCGCAGGGGAGTACGCCACGACGCTCGAGGAGGACGAGGCGCTGCTTGCTGCCGAGCGAGGTGGTTGGGATGCGAGGCGGCGCATGGCGGTTGCGGTAAGGATGGGCGAGAAGAGGGTTCTGCGGGAGGTGGGCCAGAGTGTGGCGCGACGGTTGGCGGTGCTTAGTTTGGCGGAGCGGGATGGGGATGGACGGAGTGCGAAGAGAAGGAAGTTGGCTTGAGGAGGTGGGGTGTCTTGTGTGTGTGTGTGTGTGTGTGTGGGATGCCGTTGCGTGGTAAGATACCCCATAGAGCTTGGAAGAGATAGAATACGGATTTGCCGCCATAGTGAGTCGACCGCGCTATACATTTGTCAGCCTCGAGGCTCATGGCGGGGCTGTGTTGCAGATGCTAGGAACATCGTCTCCGTCCGCGTGGCAGCAAATGCTGGGATGGGCAACTGTGGGATGCCTTGTGATAGAATCGAGTTGAGGATCACAGTAGGTGCGGTAGTCGAGGTGAGATGTCGACTTGTGGGAGCGTTCCCAATGGCATGGAACTCATGGGCGTAGATCAGTTGCCAGCGCAAGGCAGTGTCCACCATGAAGCTATGCATCAAGCTCATGGACACGCCGGAATACAGGGGAAGCAATAACGGATTGCAATGACATTATATACTTTCCCCAGCAAGGGTTGACTCTCATAGCTGTAGTGGTATCTTCCCAAACAAAAACGTGATATATATACATGTATATATACAAGACCAGAACGCCCCTCTTCCGTGCATCATCCAGTGCCAAAGCCGGGGGTGTTTTCCACGATGCAAGCCCCTTCACGATGGCTTTGGCTTCTTCCGCACCAAGCCACTACTCAGCACATTGGCCGCCAGCGGCGCCTCTGCCGGAGCATCCGCGCCTTCTATCTTCGGTTTCTTCCTCGCCATCAACATCGTGACAGGAGGCGTCGTAACCAGGTCACCCGTGTTGGTCACCTCGAGTGGCTGATCGAGACCGCCAATAGGCTTCTGCTTCTTGCGCAGCAAACCATTCATGTTGTTCACACTGGCAGCGGCCGGCACACCATTCGCAGAAACCTGAGGGAGCTGGCACCGGCCGACGACTTCCAGCGCCCACTTCTGCCCGCCGCCGACCTCGCTGATCCACCTCTTCGAGCTCCTCACGGCCTGTTCCAGCGTCTCGAAATCTAGTTTTGTGAGCAGGTCTACCGACCTCTTGTAGTCGGTCTCGGCGACGATGCGGGTTCCTCGGCCCTTGGGCGGCCAGTAGTAGTATGTCGTCGAGACTGGTATGTCGGGGACGTAGTTGCGCGCGTGTTTCTTGACGCGCGGTCTGCGGGTGCGAATTGGGCCTTTGAGGGCTTTGGTTTTGGGCTTTGCTGGTGAGGCGTCTTTGGGCGGACTGTGCTGCGTCGAGCCGGGGGTGTTGGCGACTTTCAACGGGCTGGACTTGGGTGTGGATGCTGGGCGTCCGTCGCGTCTCCTGGGTGGTGTGACTGGCGGCAGCATTGCAGAACCATCCGAGGACGTGCTTGGTGTGATGAGCGAGTCGGCTGGAGGTGTGGTCTCGTTCTGTTGACTCCAGCCGTGGGGCTCAAGCACAAGCCAGTGGAAGCCAGTCATGTGTCCGCCGGAGCACTCCTGCCTGAACGACATCATCTCCCAGAATCGGTCCATGGTTGTCACACTTTGCCAGAGCCCCTTCTCTTCATACTGTGCCGACTTGGAAGCCTCCAGGTTCAATTCTTCGAGGTACCGTGACTTTGGGTCGTCCGGAAACTTTGGCACTAGACACTTCGGCGGGACCCAGTCGAATTCGCGGGCGAAATGTGAGATGCGCTCGAGAGGGTGGGTCAGCGACCAATTGGTGGTCGCATTGGGTGTCCGAGGGAGAAAGGCTCGCGCCTCGTATGTGTCTTGGCCGGGTACCACCAAATATGCTTTCTTGCTCTCCCAGTCGCCTCGCGTGTCGGACGGTCGGAAGACGGCGTCCTCGTGCGTCCCTTGCCCCTCCATGACCGAGTCCAGCACGCGACACCACCACTTGATTAGGCCTCGGTCGTCCAAGACGTGCTTGTCCTTGTTCTCCACGCTGCCCGGGAATAAGTATTGATTCTGCGCTCGTGCAAATAGACTGACGACGGTCTGGACACTGCTGCGCCGGCGCTCTTCGACGAGGTATGATAGGAAGGCTGAGCTGATTTCGCGGATGGGGGATGGTGAGCCCTTTGGCAGGTGGAGCAGCTGTAGGTAGCCGGTCGAGTCTGCTTTCGAAACGAACAAGGTAGTAGACCACGCAGTCGTGAAAACGAAGACCTCGAGAGCGAGCACCAAGACTTGTCGGGCATCTGACGAGGTACCGGGCGTCCTGGGCGTCTTGGGCGACGAGGGCAGGCTCGAGCTGGTCGACGCATGTCGCGGGGTTGCAAGCGCGTCGATGCTGACAGCTAGGAAATGCGATTCGCGATATGTTCGGTCGGGTCGCACACCCGGTGGAGGCGAGCACAGAGCTTCGGTCTTCGTGGGTGGTGTCGATAAGTGGTTGATGGTAAATTTGTAGCCCTTGGGGAGCACATCGGCGAGCTTCTCGAGAAGTGCAGCGCTGCACTGCACGCCGACCGGCTCACCGGAAGAAGCCATGATGGATGGGAATGCTGTACGGTGTTGCTGTAGAGACTGGCATGATGGTGCCAACCCACGATGCGTCAATGGTGCCTTGAAGCAGAGAAAGTCGGAGGTTGTAGGTCAGCGCGAAACGCGTCACGGTCGAGGAAGCTAGTGTGGAGGCGCGACTTCCGATTTAGATCCCTGTCACGCGTACCTGCAGCGCACAACTAGTCACAAGCAACTTGTACATGCGATGATTATAACATTATAGTTTCATATTATAGGGGAATGGAATTCCAGCGACAACAACGTCACTAGAACAGTCTGTTGCTCAAATCTCTGGTCCTGCAAACTGTTGAGGTAGTACTTGGTAACACTCCATCGAATACCAATGCCTCACCATCTAGCACACGCCCGCAACTCCTATGCGCACAGTCGCACTGGCCGTCGGCCTAGCCTTGCCCTCCCTATCTCTGCGGCATACGCCAGCTGGCATCTCCAATACCATGTCCGTGCAGCCAATGGAATTCAGCAAGGCCGACGAAAACCCACAGGGTAATTTTGCTCTTGGTGGCGGGCGCGCAGGCTGCGTACGGGTCCTTGTCCTTGGCAGCAGCATATTGGCAAGATCCATGAGGCCTTTGAATATCAACAAGACCACAGCTTAGCACTATACAATCTGCCTAGCTAGTCAGGCTTGTTATTGAAATCTAGTGGGAAGATTCCCCCACATCCCTATATATAGTAAGTCGGGCGAGCATGGAATGGTATATAGTCACCAGCCATCGAGCAGTGGATCACCGCCGTCTTCCTTCCCCTTCGCCAAGTATTTTGGTGAAAACGGCGACATCGACGCTTGGAGGCGGGGTGGCTGATGAGGAGGGCTTGCTACTGAGGACGACTTTGCGCTGGATGGGGAGGGCACGGAGTACTTGACGAAGCAGACGAGCCCGTTCAATGTGTCCTAGGGGTTCGTGGATGGCTCCAAGGAGTCTGTCGCGGAGGGCGCGTTGGCAAGCAGGCCGTGCTCGGTGGATTCGGCGGGTGATGGTGTTACTGGGTACGTATTCCACAACGTCGACGGAGCAGGTCTTCAAGTGGGATGTCCCATCGTGAGTACCTAGGTATCCTAAGCAGTAGGCACTTGGACATCGACTTGGATTTTTGAAAGATTGAAAACAGCTACCAGTGAAACTGTGAATGTAATATGAGACTTGATACGTCTGGGATAAAGCGTTTGCTGGCGGCATGATTGTCTGTGAGATCACATCTTCTAGGTGTCCCGCTCTCACTGCCGTGGTAATGAGCAAATGTGCGTCTTACAGAGTCAGAATCGGTGACGCCCCCTGTGTACTTCGTACTACGCCGAGCATCAACGTATTTTCGCTATACTCAGCTTTTGGACAATGAACAATCTCAACCAATGACTGGTTTTTCTCGGCGCGGACTTTGAAGTAAACGACATTCGAGTCCCGTCCACCAAGCGTGTCGAGGTACGTACCCTCCCATGTACATGGCCCGTGCGGCCCGCCACCCCTGCGCCCTGCATCGGGACCCACCTAGCAAAAAGTTACCGACGGCAGGAGTTCGAAGATGTCACAGCACCCAACGCGCCTTGCTCGCCCTCCACCACCGCACAACGCCCTCCAACCCGCGCCATGCGCCCGCCCTCCTCATAACGCCCATCCGCCACACCGCACAAAGATGGCGACGCTCAATCCCTCGCGTTCAGCTCTACGGCGCACCCTCCGCCCGCTCCTCGCGCAGCCCACCCGCCGCACCAACGCCATCCTCCAGCGCCTGCCGACCTCCCTCCAAGAAAAAGACGACGTGCTCAACGAGTCCGTGTCCGATGCCGACATCGAAAAGGCCAAGCCGCGGTGGAGCTACACGCCGCCCGCGCTCAAGGCGACGTACGGCTTCCAGCTGAAGGAGGCCAAGAACCCAGAGAACTCGAACTGGACAGTCAACGACGACCCGGCGAAGCTGGATGAGTTCTACGAGCGGTTTCTGGGCCGCAACGGCGCGCGCTTGCTGCCGGAGGAACTGAGGTGGCTGGCAGTCACGCACAAGAGCTTTGATTATGGAAGGAGAGGGTATAACACGAAGTTGGCGTTTTTTGGTATGTTGGACGCTGGGATGGATGAGATGGTGTGGCTCGGCTAACTATGGCTGCGCGTAACAGGGCGACAAGTCATTGTGCTCGAGACGATGAACGCAATCATGACACAGACCGCACCCACGGAGCCCTTCCTCAACGACCCCTGGAGACGCAAGCACTTCAAGTCGCCTGCCCTCACGAAAGTCGACAAGCTCAGCAACCACCGCCCGGCAGACTTCATGACGATGGACAGCCTAGCGCAGGTTGGGTTGCAGACGAATTTGAACGAGGTCGTGCGGTGGAAGCCAAAAAACGTAAGCTCCTACCTTCCCTGGACGTCCCTCTGCCGTGCTACGTTGTGCTGACTGCTGCGTTCCTTGTCAGACCACCAACCTTGCCGCCTCCGGTCTCGACATGGTTCTTGCGACGACGATATTCGCAATTGTGGGCGCCGTGTCGCTGCAGCAGGGTGGCGAGGTTGCTAGTCGTGTTGCGAGGAACCAGGTGCTTGGGCGGATGAGGTCGGATGCGGCGCGATGATTGGCACTGCTTGACGGGCGTAGGACGGCGCGAGATATACCACAATGCAAATCCACAACTTCCACACGAGCGAGCAGCCACATGTTATCAGCAGAACACTACGGATGGCAAGGGCCAGCACCAGGATGTGGATGTATACGCAACGCAGGATGTCCCACAGTGATGCTATGAGCTAAATAGCCTCGAGCATGGCGGTGCGCATCAGCACCAGCTTTGGTAACTTTGGCTGCGAGAAGCAGCCGTCTTGGGACATTGCCGTGGACGACACTTGTCACGAGCGCGAGACCGCTTGCACATGGCAACAGCGTCGGCTCTCGGTTATCAGGGTGTCGAGTCAGGTGTTGGCGCGAACTGGCTGGGAGGTCCTTCGTCGCGCGAGAACATGGTGTCATTGTCGCTCTATCTACAAGTGGCCACGTCCTGCCGAAAATAAAGATGCTATGCTACGTACAAACACATTCCAATCCCATGTTGCCCACACCATCCCTCCAGCTCCTGATGTGCTGCTAATTATGTAGCTAACAATCGCATAGCCGAACTTATTCGCTTTACAAGCAGCCTCGCTGGAAACCCCACAGAGCCCCAGCCAAAGCTACCATCGCATCACCACCCCTCCTCAAATACCAAATCCACCACCCGCACCTCCCTCCCCTCCCGCCCAATCCTCATCCCCCTCCCCTTTCCATCCCAAAACTGCGCCCCTCGCCCTCCCCGCCAAACCTGATACGCACCCAACCCTTTCTCCCCCTCCGCCGTACACCCCACCAATTCACACCTCCTCCCACCACCCCCATTCGTCCCCGTCCACTTCACCGGTGGCAGACGATCCCCGTACAGAAACAGCACCAGCTCGCGCAGCCCGCTCAGCACCCCATCCTCCTCCGTCCCAAGCCTGCGCAGCGTCAGCGCGCTCCCGCCGTAGCCCCACATGCGCACGCTGAGGCCGAGGTGCTCGATGCCGGTGCCGAGTGGGTCGGCGGCGCGTAGCGCGCTGAAGAGTGGGGTGAGGAGGGTTGAGGAGGTGTTGAGGAGGCAGGGCGTGTCGTGGGCGGGTGAGAGGTAGAGAGTGCGGTGGAGGAGGGTGGCGGAGGAGTCTGGGATGTGGAAGAGGCGGGGGGTTGTGGGGGGGAGGGTGAAGGGTGATGGGGAGGGGGTGTGGTGCGCGGCTGGGGTACAAGTGCTGGTGCTGGTGCTGGTCATGGCGATGGGCAAGGCGAGGCGGAAGTGCGCGAGGGCTGCTTCGCGCGCTTCGATACTCACAGCGAGCGCGGCGGGGTTGCTGTTGAGGGATTGCCACTGGGAGTATGTGTTAGCGGAAGCTTTGGTGTGCATGGTTCGGAGCGCTTACGAGAACCTGCGAAGTGCTGTGGCTTGCGAAGTGCGTGTATTGCATTGCGCGGATCTCCACGACGCGCGGGAGGAAAGAGAGGTGCCAGATCTTGAGGCGGAGTTCGGCTGGGAGGGAGGGGAAGAAGTGGAATTTGGTGAGAGGGGTGGGCGCCTGGGTGGTGGTGATGAGCTTGAGCTTGGTTTCGTCGTTTATGTCGACCGCTAACTCGGGTTTGATGGCTGGCTCAGTTGTGTCTGCGCTCTCGATCTCTTCGAGACATGTCAAGAGAGACGCGAGGGAAAGGCTGCTCGTCCGCGGCACATCCTTGGCGGGCCCTGCCGTGGGCTGATGGGACGTTGGGGCAGGCGGAGGTGTGTATTGGAAGGAGAGGAGTCGGTAGCCGGCGTCTTGGGAGTCGGCCATGGTGTTTGCATACGAAGTTCCACTGCCGCGTGGTTTGGCTGCGAGGGTGAAGGGAGATGAGATCCTTATAGCTTGGTGGTTGCCTGCTGTGCCTCACTGGGGTGCAGGCTGCAGGCGCAGGGTTAGGGTGAGAAACCCACATAACGGATGGACTTGACTGCGGCAGAGTTACAACTATTAGTCTGCACGGTAGCGAATTACCAGGCTGTGATAGCTAGACATTGGTGTGGATCGCATATATAGAGCTGAACTGGCAAAGGACCGTATACAGGTGTAAGGACCGAATGCTCATGGTCTTGCGTGTATTCGCCTCTCCTTTATGGAGCACTGCTGTGTTTACTTTCGTTATCCACAAAAGCCTTTATTGAACTATTCATATCGATAGGTACGTGGTGAAAGGGATAGAGTTTTAGTAAAGCTCAAATGGTCCATATAAATTTGCTGAGGGCGTAGATAAGAAGTTGAAGTCAAAACGGAGATATAGCTGTGGTGCACATGTGAAATATTGCTTGATTGATCTGAAGAACCTATAAACGACCGAATAGTAGTAGCAGCAAACCCCAAGTAGGCATACATAGTATGTCTAGGAATCAATCAGATTGCCTCGTTGATTTGATTGTTTGTTTCGGAAATACCGTATCAATGCATCTTGTGCCACCGGGAACTGTCACGTTGCTTCTAAAGTTTCACCGGCCCTTGATACCTAGCACCGTACTAAGAACTTAGCTAGAAGGGTTCTCCCTTGATCGAGTGCGGTAACTCTCTACGGATCTGTGAACATAACTGGCGTGGTCTGATAGGCGATGGCGATATGGCATGTTGTTATTGTTCCGTGTCGTGTCAGCAGTCTCGTGACTCGACTGGTTCAAGATCGTGCGGGTTATGTCAATCACAAAGACGAGTTGGTCGTCCTCGGTGGCGCACATGGACCTTGGTGTTGGAAACAGAGCGCCGGTGGGATTCGTGCTTTATGCTGGTGTCAGGCTAGTTGGCGAGGCGTATGTGCATGGAACTACGCCCCGGGACTCGGAGGCTGTGGTCATGCTCTTCATAGTACAGGATTAGAAAGTGTTGGCTGTTATTCGAGCGAGGCTCAGACCACAGTACGTAGTTCTGACGATATCATGGTTGTGCATTAAACGATAGGGGTATCATTTTGAGGACATTTAATGGAGTTGAACGTCGGTGTTATTGATGCACAGCTAAGCGCTTCTTGTGGTAAGCCATCTATCAGCCTGTAGCCGCTTTCGGAAGAGTTACCTGTTGTGGAGTATTCCGTAAGCCTAGCAGCTACTTCGTATTCAGGCTTCAGTGACGTACTAACTTTAGGATATGCTTAACTATTGGGTTTCCTTCGGCTTACTTGCTCCACATTAATTTTCAGCTTTCGTAGAGAAATCCTTGTCGCCACACGGGCAATTAAGCCAGGCCCGTGGACCCCCAATGCCTCAGGGTATATATAGGTTCTTCGCCAAGCAGCGCTCTTCAGCCGTCTCAAAACGTGAAGCCACCTCCCTCGATCGTTATCGCAGCAGAGATCACTACTTATAGCAGCGTACATCATCCCGAAACTTTCACAATGCAGCTCCTCCTCTCCGCCTCCCTCTTCCCCCTCCTCTCCCTCGCCCTCTCTTCCACAGTCCACGACACCCGCCAAACCAACACAACCTACGACCCAACAAACCAAGAAATCGGCACAATCGTCTCCAGCGCCCCCTTCTCCTCCTATATCATCTCGTCCATCACCTACGACCCTTCCATCCCCTACGGCCAGGAACCCATCGTCGGCCTCTCCTACTCCGACGGAACGAGGTGGGGCTACGGACTGCAGTACAGCGTGCGCGACGGCAAGGTCCGCGGGGGGAGCCCCTACGGCGGCGAGACCTGGTTCCTGGCCCCTGAGACCACGGCACTGGTGAACCACACGGACGCCGCGGGGGCTAGTGGCGGGTTCACGTATGGCGAGGATAATGTGTTGAGGTACCTTGGGGATGCCACGAGCTGGTTCGCCTGTTCTAGTCTGCATACGGATGGATCGCAGATCGTGTATTTGCAGATTGATGGTGTTGTGCCGACCGATGGGGATTGTGAGGAGGTAACGCTCATGGGGGGGAATTCGAGCTAGGTATTTGTAGGCAGGCAGGGAGGGAGGTGAGTCGGGAATAAGTGATGGGACTGCGAAAGTGGATGCTTCGCTTGCCATCTCTGGCAAAGTAATGACTGCTCCAGGCTAAATGTCGAGATTTGGGAGGACGAGGGATATTTCATCCGGCAGTCCAGTTGACTGCCACAGTCTCAGGAAGCGCTCCGTTGTGGTGATAGACCGTTGTATAGTGTTCTCAACGTGTCTCAGTATTCTAGCTATGAGCCCCTTCGAATTTGCATGGCACTGTGTCCGTCTACCAACTCAAGATCTATGCGCGGCCGTCATTCGATGCTAATGTTCGCAGATTCTGGCCGATGTCTGTGATTAGGCGGCCATTGTCACCAAGTTACGTGGATACTGTACACGTGCACGGGCACCATGCAGTTTACAACCAGTGCCTAGCATTAAAAACTGTGTTTAAATTCTGAGTATGTAGGTATTCCAAGCACAAGGGCAGCCCGCTAGCGGCAGCAGCGAAAAGTGGCAACCTTTCGAATGCCTTCCGTTAGAAGTGTGTTTAGTCTTTAACTATCTAAGTGTTCGGTTATATAAGGGCGGCCCGCCAATCGTTGTAAGGAAACGCAACCTCAAGGATTTCAAAAGCTTTCAATCTTATTCAGC
Source organism: Plenodomus libanotidis (assembly GCA_022609195.1). Taxonomy (NCBI): domain Eukaryota; kingdom Fungi; phylum Ascomycota; class Dothideomycetes; order Pleosporales; family Leptosphaeriaceae; genus Plenodomus; species Plenodomus libanotidis. Next base: position 197,486 of record JAGKQA010000062.1, read on the forward strand.
ACTATTCGTTATTTATTTACAAATCCTTCGAGCCTGGCATTTTTAGGTGACCATTATTTTATTTTAGGCTACATTGACGGCCTGGACCGAGTCTCTGTATGTAGCACAGTGCATACAGTGGTTCCCCCAGAAATAGCATGTTTGGGAGTAGCATATATTTTCCAGTCTGACTACCTTTTTGGTGAAGAGTAGCATAAACTTGAATGTTCTATTTATTTTTGCGATATGTTTTTCTTAAGGGGGGAGGGTTGCCGTAGCATTTTGGGTGATGTTTTGTTTGTTTCCAAGTACTATCTGCTGGGGTGGGGGGGATTGAACGTGGCTGTACTGAAGTTGGATATGGCTGTGCTGGATGGCTATTTTTTTTTTATGAACATGGCCCGTGCTCCGGGGGGGGATCCCCTCCCTGGTCGTTACCATGAATAACATAGTCCCCTAGAATAGCATATATATTCCGGTCTAAGTCTCATGCTATTTCTGGGGAAACCACTGTATTACAGTGCCAACGTCGGCTGACGTCGCGCATGCTACCCGGTGCAATACACATGAGCTCGCTTAGATCCTGTGGTCATTGCCGCTGGACTTCTCGGGGTGGAGGGGGGGATATAATTAATGCATGCCGCCAAGCCTGTAATGTCTTTGTCCGCTGATTCCTGCTTTACAAGTACATTTGTCGAATTTGTTGTCATCTTGCTTGCCGTCTGCGAAGGTTAGGTAGTTTAGTGGCCGTCACTTGTATCGATGCTTGTTTCCGAAGCCCACTTGTATGCAACCATCTGCGTTTGTGAGCTTATGACTATGGTTCGAGACAACGATGGAAGCCGGTAGAAATCGGGCTCGTCATGCATGGAATTCGACCGTAAAGAGTATGGATGCAGCTCCCGTGGCTCCGTTTCTGGCCTGCTTCTTTTCGGTATTTGTTTGAGCCAGGCCTCGCTGGGACCGCAAAAATCCTCGAGAGCTCCGAGACCCTCGTTCATACAACGAGAAAGGACCTCGCCAGCCGTTGGCATGCCCTCCTGACCCTAGTCCTTACTGCGGTCACGCGGTGCAGTGACTGTCACCACATGAGCTTGCATACGCGAAGGGGGCTGACGCAAAAAGTGAATCAGGGTCGGCAGTGCGCAAGTTTCGTCTTCCAGACAGCAGCACCTGGTGCCCCCACCAGCCGCGTCAAATATACATCTTTTGATATCTCTCAGCCTGGACAGTTCGCTGCTGCCTGGCTGCAGTGACTCACGTCTGAGAAACTATAAAATGTTCCACCTCCCAAGGTCCAGGAAAAATTTGACATGCAACAACTCTCACAGTGCACTACCATTCAGTGTTATTGTCAATTATAATTAAATCAAAAAGTTTCAGGAACAATGCCAAACGACGGAGATATCGGTGATCGAAAAACACCAATCCTTCGATTGAGACCAACAGTGCCGACCGAACTGATCACTTCCAACCAACGAGACAAAGAGTTAGATGGGCCATGGATAGCCCATCCAGATTTAATCGACGAGTGGACGGGTCCCAAAAATCAGGATCACGCGCGAGATATCACCATGGAAGAATACAGAGAACTCTGGAAAGCAGAGCGTGCCGTGGAACTCGAACGATTGAAGAGGACTGAGTAGAAAGATGTTGAAATCAAATCAGTCTTCTTTGTCTGGCGTTCAATAGATATGCACAGAATCCAGAGCATTGCAGACCATGAGATCGCTTCAGCCATTGAAAAGTGTGATGCCGGTGCTCATCAGTATAGATCCTCATTCCATGCTTGCTTTGACTATGACTACGACCCGACATTATTCTGTAACACAGGTATCTGATACCCGGATTCTTCGCGCCTCCTTTTCTTATCAATCGCTTCGGCGACGACTGGGGAATGAACGCTCAAGGTATTTACTACCGCCATCACTACTCTCCTGGATGGGTCACAGCCGATCACAGTTTGTGGTTGCCGTCACTGGACGGCATAGACTGGAACGATGACGTCGAGGAATCTCGTCGGATCAGGGCTAGATCATTCTTGAAACACGCCCTGAGTAACGGAAATTGGAAGAAGAGCGAGTACGGATGCTTGGACAGATGTTTTTGGCCTGATGAGAAATGATCCAGCACTGTCGGTGTAAGCTCGCTTCCACGTAATGTCCGTACTGTCCTCACAACGCTAACAAAATAAGTGACAAGCATGATTACAACACCATCGTACAGAAAACACACCCTACCTCGTGTCTTCTGACGGGAGAGTCTATGTATATCAAAAGGATCCCTAACGCAACCTTTGGCCTTGCCACTTTCCAACCAAGAGACTACCAGAATGTCGTGGCGGAATGGGATTTTGACCGCGACCGCATGGGAGCACTTGTTCTTCACCGGCATTGCGGTCTCATCTCTAACCCGCGTTGGGACGAAAAAAGCCTGGTGTTCCCCTTTGCAGTCTACGAAGCAAAGGGGTGGAGCGGCAATGCTCGTGAGGCCCGACGACAAGCTTTTTGGTCGGGAAGGTTTATCTCGACTGCTAGATAATCTGTCACAACGACAAGGGAAGACTGGACAGGTGAACGGCCAGTACCAAACAGATCAGAGTCATAACACCCAGGTTTTCGTTTATACCAGTTTTGGTGCTCACTGGCATATTTTGGTAAGATACAAAAGACCAAGGCTGAGAAGAGAGCATGCTGGACATCAAGGCGTGAGCGAATCTGTTTACGTGAGCCATAACAAGCCTACCTGTCTCATATAATTGCCCTCATCATGAACTAACTAGTGACGGTCTAGGCGTTCCAGAGAGTCTGGAGCGGCCGAGTCACAACGGAGCGAAATGCGTGGGAACTTCTTTCGTTAGTCGACCAGATCCACCTTTGGGGTGTGACTACTTTCAAAGGTTTCGTAATGCGACATTTGAGGCCTTGGCATGATTTTGTCGAGCATTCCTACATCAACGATGTCAACTTCATGGAACACATAACAGGAGTGGGCAACATGATCGTGAACGGCAAGTTGGTATTTAAGGCGCCTATATCTTGCCTGCGTTTACCCGAATGGACCAAACACGTCACGGACGATGCTCGCCTAAAGTTCCAGGAAAGAGCGGTCTGTCAGCTACGCGAGGCATGGACTCAATCTCAAAGTCGAGGACTCAGGACCATAGAGACTCCCTGGTTTCAGTCTTGCAGAATAAATGAGTGTGGCTCGCTCACGAGTCCCGGGTATCCCCTGGCTACCGGCGAGGAATTGATAATGCACCTTCGACATGTTCACGGAACAGATGACGCGGAAATAGCCATGGTCGTACACGCTTGGGAAACGAGAGACTTCTACTCACTGCCAGACCATTCGTTGGAGAGCAATCTTGCTGGCAATTTGCTAACACCAAGACGCTCCCGAAAACGAGGTACAGTGGAGACGATCGACAATGTCAAGTTTTTAAAGAGAAGTCGACGATAGCTCCGCTATAATTGCAAGGTCTGTAAACACTTCACGCTAGCGCTGGCTGAAATGCGATTAACGGGAACGGGAACCGCCCAGGTTTGTGCTCGATAGGTAATGAGCTGCTATGCTACATGCGCCTACTACAACCGCGATTAGAGGCCTATGTGATGGAGTCATCGAGCCTTTCACTTGGACACTATTCCAAGGAGAAATATTTTAGCCCAGCTCGAAGTCTGAGCTACAGCACAAAAATGGGACATCTTCACGGGCTTTACCCTGTGGTGGTATACATGGAATGAACCATGAAATTTCGCGCAGCAGCATTCTGGATAAATTACCAAACTTCAGGAATACAAGAGCATTAGAAAAGACATGACAGAGTATTGCTTACTAGTAGAGGCGAATCTGACCACCTACCTGTGTTTTACCTCCGAAAGACAAGGAACCAACCCCTTAGGGAAAGGGAGGCTGTTCGGCGGTGCTTAAGGGCCACAGCAGTTGGGTCTCATCTGTGGCCTTTTCGCACGACCGCGGCCGTGTGGTCTCAGGGTCGTACGGTCGCACAATTGAGATTTGAGATGCGGCCAGCGGCGCCTGTACGGCGACACTTGATGGTTATACCTTGGATCTTGTTCGTGGCCTTTTCCCCGGATGGCGGTCTTGTGGCTGCGGTGGCAGAAATACGTTGTCTCATTGTAGTAAAAGCCTCCTTGACCTATATCAAAAGCAAAGAAGAGCAAGTAGAAGACGTCTGGATGTGTCATTGAGTAGCAAAATCCCATTGAGTAGTAGTAGGTTACGGTACCAGTATAATGCGGACAAGACCGGGCCCATCGAGTAGGCCAGGTCCAAAGCTCTGCCTTATATGCGGATCCTGCTAACTACAGATGTCCGTCGCAGCACTAGCGGGAATTTATTTTACTCACAGTAGCACTCGTACCTAACAGACAGGCCTCGAGGGTCCCATAGTCAACTATGAAGCCCTTCTGAGCTCATCGTCGCCCCGGAGTTCAACCAGGAGTTCCGGTGACCAAGTGTTGAGATAAGCTTGGGAAATGCATAGAACCGAATCTCGGGAGAACTGAGAGGCCTGTTTCCGCTGGCTAATATTCGAGGCACCTCGGTAGGCAAAAGTAGATGATTGATGACCTTGTGTACCTGTGGCAATTACAAGGCAGGCCTAGCTTTCGTAGTTTTGCACACGGTCGCTATTTCATTATGCTTCCCTCGATCACATCTGTGAAATGGCAATTCGCCGATTAATCATTTGTTTGCGAGGTGTTGAGGACTTGATGGCAAAGCAGGCACAGGCTTCGAACCTTGCCCAATGCGCGTCGTCGAATATGCGGTAAGGTCACCAGGAACACAAGAGGAAACAAGAGATATAATATGGTACACGGCTATTCTTCGCAAAGTTTCCATTCTCGAGGAGCTCGCCTGTTGACTCCCACAGTGCATGGTCTCGTGCAACTTTCAGGACTTGTAACTGCCGCAGGTGCATGACTTCATGAACATGAGCAACATTCACCGAGCCCGGAGTCGATTTACTGTCTCATGGGCGAATATTATCGTGTTCAGTCAATTTGTAATTTACCTTTCACCACTCGAGGTGTGTTACAACTTTCGCAAGATTGGTAGTTTGTCCCTTCCCCATATATCAACTTCGGAAACAATCAGCTAGCCAGTACCACGGATTTACAAAGTGGACACATCTAGGAAATAGTAAGCCGACTTTTTAATCTTTCCCACGGATGATGAGGTCGAACGGCAACCTTGGTGTCCCAGAGGCGATTATAGCAAAATCGATTCTCTTAATGAAGATGCACCTACAAGTCAATGTCTTGCAGATGATCGCTACAGGTGTGATTGGCTTAGAGGTGGTGCAAAGCAAAACTGAAATTTTCCGGTTGCTAGATCCGTGGCCACGCAAACCTGAGCTGTAAGCCTTCCTGAGCCCTATGCAAGTGCCTAAAGCACAAACTCTAGTCCTGCTCAAGGCAGCAGTACAGCTTCCAAGCGGTGGAAGCCACAGGCCGTAACACCCTGACTGGATGATCACATACACACCTTGATAGTATACATGTATTGTGCAAGGTTGGGGCAAACTTGTGGCTTCCACCGTTTGAGCTTCCTTGTATTGAGACCTTGTTCTATAAATTTCCGTGCTATACGTCACAGTCCCCCACTGCCTGGCTACTTGGCTACCTGCAATATATGACAAGCTGAAGACGACTAGGCGCAGATTGTAGGTTGCGCGCGGCTCGGTACTTTGTTGGCACACGGGTGCTAAAAAATACACTATGAACGTTACCAAGCTGCCAACCAGCCCCGTATAAGGTTCTGTCATTGGGCTCAACGGCTCCTTGTACCTAGTATTGCAGATTTTAGAGTTGCTCACAGCAGGTGACATGGAGAAATCTCGTTACAACGTAGAACCTTGGGCTACTCGATGAATATTGACTAATTTGAGCAACCTCTGAGTTCTAGGCACGAAAGCAGAAGTGTCTCTTCTCTCCACTCACAGTCCTGGACCCACCAAACAAGCATTGAAGTTGAAACATCAGACAGTCGACTAGGCCGTCTGAAGTTCTGACTCGCCTTCACTTCCGGCTGACGGGGTTTAAAAAAAGATATGCATAGCACGGAAGCCAAGCTCCAACCACGGTTCAGGTCACTCAAACATCTTGCATGCATATTAATCATCCCATAGCAGCACTTCAGATGCTGTCATGGCCTTGCTTCATGACCTTGCTCATGAAGTGGCTGTCAACTCGGAATACGAAGGTCTGTTTACAGTGCAAGACTGCCCTAGGCATCAATATCAAGAAATTAGCATCACTCAGCCCGTCAGCCCCTGATATGCGCCACCCACCATCACCTGAGCCTCTTGATTGACCGTTGCAACGAATGACGGGGCCGATTCGGGATTCAGCACTTCGATGTTCTCGATGTGTCAGGGTCAATGGATCGATGCCGTTCGAGCCGGCTGCGCTCTCCCGTGCCAAGTTCGGCATTTCTCCGATGCGGGAGTGGAGCCTCCCCGAGCCTCCCGGATAGAGGTTCCGACATTCTTGTTGCCAATATAGACAAATCATCGTCGAGTTTACAACTCGTCACCCTGCCTGGAGGGTCCCGTGAGGCTGTAAACGGTCATCAGATGATTAGTCTATTGTTTGTCTAGTAGCCCCGGCGGAGATTGTGCTTCTTCTTTTGCTCACCGACTCCAGGGCATGTCGACCCAGAAAAGGATCATGAAATCTACAAAAGTACAGATGCCGAGATAGTTGCGAGACATCAGGCTGCCAGACTGGTTTTCCACAAACGTCGACAATGCATAATTCAGCAATACCAGGGCGGGCTACACACATGCTGTACCCAGCTAGACCAGGAGGATCGCCCTTCACCATCACACCTCTGATCCCCGCGGTACCTGACGCCATCACACCGCATGGGACCGCATTGGCGGGCATCTGGATGAAAGAACCGCGCGACCACAAGAAACCCTTAGTCTGTAGGCACTACTTTTTCATACGAGCACAAGTTCGGGTACAAGGTGACATCATAGCAACGGCTTCATCTCGTTGTGCATGCAGGTTGCAGCAACAAAGTCATAAGACACCAAAACGGGTCTGCGGCAAAGTCTACCTTCATTTCAATCACTCACCACCAAATATCCATCGAATTACGCAGACTCAGAATATCCCTTGGATTCGAATGCTAAGGCGATTGCTATTGATTTTCATTAGTGATTGAATAACTACGTTGAAAAGTGTTGGTGGCGGACTGTTTCGGAGTCTCACGACTTGTTGCTGCAACCTGGCATGCGACGAACATTGTACGGCACAGCCTCGCAGATTATGCAGGACCACAGTAATACATGCCTGCACGCGCGCCTCTCCCCTTAGGTCCCCCGGCCCCCGATGAATGTGATAAGGCTATACTCCGAGGCTCCCGGTATGCCGGTGTGACTAGCACGAGCTTGGTTTACGACAATTTAACTCGTGAGGCACACTACCGGTACCTACGCACGTTATGGGGTGGCATGGGTGTGTCTATGATACACATTACTTTCGGTCGATCTATCGTGGTCTACCAAGATGCAAGCTGGCCTGCGGAGGGCAGTGCCGCTGCTGCTGCCGTGGTAAGGGCCTTCACGAAAATAGTCAAGGGTCAAAAAAATCGTTCCTTGGTTGCAGCTGACGAACAGCATCGTCCATCATGAAGTCATCACTAGGATGAACATGATCGAAGATGTACATAAAGATGTTGATCCCCCGTTGCTCCTAAGGTCTCGTGGCCATCCGCATCACTCACTCACTCACTCACGGTCACTCCTCCACAAGCCTCACCTTGAGCACCTCAGCCACGAAAGAAGCTTACCTCCTTCACCGTCAAGATGATCCATAATAACGTCCTGGCCTTTGCCCTTCTGCAGGCGCTCCCATACTCCATAGCAGCGCCCGCTCCTCAGTAAGCTTCCTCCTCACAAGGCACCACCCAACCCAGTACTAATTACCCTTCAGAATGGGTGACTACGGCGAGAACTCCGGCCCAGTCGGCGGCATCGACCCACCCGTGCCCACCGTCGACAGCCCCTCAGGCTCGCTCTACGGCGACTCAAGCCTACTCGGCGGCAACGCACCCCTCCCCGCCCACGACAGCGACTCAGCCGTCGTCGAGGACCCCGAGTTCGTCCCGGGTCAAGACGCAGACAAGAAACTGGGCCTGTACCTCGACTTCAACAGCGTCGACGCACCCCAGCCCGTCCGCGGCGGCTACGGCAACACAGATCCCGGCCCGCGCACGTACTACTACGAGCGTATCAACCCGGACCTCTACGCGCCGCCGGGGACAGACAACGGCGACGTGGCGAACGCCATGTGGCCGCTGGGGCTGTCGCACAACCGCCAGGGCAGCGACCCGAGCGCGGGGTGGGCGCGTCAGCAGAATCAGGATGTGCTGCCGGCTGCGACGGCGATGGCGGGTGTGGATATGAGGCTCGGCCCGAACGCGTACCGCGAGTTGCACTGGCACACTGCGAACGAGTGGTCATTGGTGCTCAAGGGCTGCGTGCGCGTGTCGACAGTGAATGACGAGAGCCAGACGTTTGTGGATGATGTTTGTGCCGGGGATGTGTGGTACTTCCCGTCGGGTGTGCCGCATAGCATCCAGGCGTTTGATGAGGGAACAGAGTTCTTGCTAGTCTTTGATGATGGTGCGTTCAGCGAGGACGAGACGTTCCTTGTGTCCGAGATGATGTTGCGCACGCCGATCAGCGTCTTGGCCAAGAACTTTGAGGCGGACCCCAGTGCCTTTAACAACATCCCCCAGGACGAGCTCTACGTAAGTGCACTTGCCACTTTTTCCCCATCTCATTCCATACTAATTCTTTCCTTAGATCTTCAACGGCACCCCTCAGCCCGACGCAATCGATGACACGCAAAACCTTACTGCCTCCGGCGGTTCCCTCGACGGCACTTCCGGAGCGCAGACCTACCACTGGTCCCAGCAAGAGCCCTACCTCACCCCCGGCGGCTCCGTCAAGATCCTCGACCCCACTACCTTCCCCGTTGCGGCCAACTTCGCCACCGCCCTCGTGACCATCGAGCCCGGCGCGATGCGCGAGATCCACTGGCACACGACCTCCCCCGAGTGGAACTACTTCCTCCAAGGCTCCGCCCGTATCACCGTGTTCCAAGCGCCCGAGGCCGCACGCACATTCGACTTCACTGCCGGCGGCGTGGGCTACATCCCGCAGGTGGCGAGCCACTACATCGAGAACACAGGAACTGAGGACTGTATCTTCCTGGAGGTCTTGCAAGCCGACAAGTTCACGGATGTCAGCGCTGCACAGTGGCTGGCGCTGACGCCGAAGCAGGTCGTGCAGGACCACCTGAAGATGCCTGAGAGTGTGTGGGACAATCTGCCCAGGGAGAAGACGTTGATCAAGCAGGGCCCGAAGAACATGACGGCGCTGGCCACGGCGGTTATTGACAGTGGAGAGGCGGCTGCCACTCCCAGTACTGCTGCTAAGCGGGATTTGGGCAATGGTGAGGTCGAGGAGGTCAAGCGCGAGGTCACCTTTTTCGCCTAAGCGTTGAGTGTTTCAGTTGTCACGTAGCATTTAGTCAGGATTGTGTGGGAGATTTTTTATGCGTTCTATTGTGTGGTCGCTTTGAAGCGGCTTTGAGTTTCACCTTGTGAACAATTCTTGTATACAATTACATGTTCAGCGCTGTTCGACTCGCTTCCATTCAACACCATGTTGCTTCATAACCATGCTTCAGCCAATTGTTTTCGGCGTTTGTTTACGTCCGATAGCTATACTTTCTTCCATCAATCTTCGATTTCCCACGAGATTCTATCCTGGCTGTGCGAGACTATTCCCGGCCTTCTGCCTAGGTGGTCCAAGCCTGAGCTGGCTGACTTCAGCCATGGCAAGGGTATTCAATAGTTTCGCTGGTCCTGAGCTGAAATGTGCCTGATTGTGCATTAGGTTCCAAAGGCGGTAACGATATTCAATATTGCCTGGCCACCCTTAGCAGTCCTGTACAGCGCGGAGGGCATCCAACCGCGCTTTGCCGGGACGCAGTACTCATTATCCAGGATCCTGATCACCATTTCTGTTCCAGTCTATAATATTTACTTCGTTCGAGAGCCACTGGTCTACGTCTGCCTCACACCATGCCACCGAGACCCTCCTGCTGGATCAACCGAAGCATGATATATTACAACAAGACCGCCGCACGCCCCAGCCCCCAGCCCAGGAATTCAACATGGCACCCGCGAACCTAGTCTTCGGCGGCGGAAGCCTCTCCTCCCGCCTCGCCACCCCCGGGCAAATCCAAACATTCCTCTCCATTCTCAAGCAGCACGGCGTGCAGAAGATCAATACGGCCTTCAATAGCGTTGCACTCAAGCCAAGCAAGCCAAGCCTGACCCTTCGGCTTGACGCTTGAGCTGTTATTACCCGCTTGCTTGCTTGCCCACTAAATTAGCGGTCAAGGCTTGATCGGCTTGCCTTGAAGTGAGGGAATTTTGTAATCAAAAAATCCACCTATTTAGGGCAAAGTGAGGCCCGATTTTGCTTATTCCAGCCTCAATTCTGGTGTTCTTGGGCCTGTGCCGCCATCTCAAACGCCGGGCTGCCGCTCAGACCCAGCCTTAGCCAGTCTTTTAGGCATAATAGAGCTTCGAGAGTGGTATTCTTCATCTTCTTTCGCTGCGAGGTCATCGTCAGCTTTGCAGAGCTAAAGACCCGCTCTGTGCCAGAGGACATAGACGGTATAGAGAGTATGTCTACAGCCATCTGATATAGGCGGGAGAAGCGGCGCCTATAATCTCTCCACCAGAAGAGGGCGTTAAACCCGCCCTCCTCTTCCTCCCGTAGCTTAGCCTTATCATCTATAACTTGCTTGTTCTCCCACTCAATTATGTATTATAGGTATTATGATACCTCTTATTGGAAGGTCTTCGCTGCGGTGTGGGCTTTAGCTTTTTTCCTCTTAGGCGAAGGGGGGTGGGCCTTGGCCTTCTTCCTCTTAGGCGAGGGGGCTTTGAAGAAGGCATGCCTCTTGGTGGGGGCTTAGTTTGGAGGAGGGGGGATAGGTCGAGGCTGCAGAGGGTTCGTAGATGCGGTGGGATCTGTGGGTTTAGCTATAAATAACCAACGTTCCTTGGCGAAAGTCCTAAATTCATCCTCCATCTAATCCACTAGAATAGGTGCTATACGTTCGATGCCTTTTAGACGTTGTTATAGGTATAGAACTATTACAGCAATATAAACGGGCGTTGCCCACAATAGGTTCTTATACTTTTTCAAGACTATCAGAGAGTTGGCTATAGAGTCCTATAGGAATACAATACCATCGTTGCCGCAGTTCGCCGGCGTGGGCTCCGTAGGAGCAGCGGGTTAAAAGACTTTGTTAATATTAACCTATATAGCCGGAGTATTATAATGGCGGCGTATAGGAGTAGGGGTAGGGGTATTTAAAGTAATAGATAAAGCTTATAATAAAGCTTAAACTTATGCTGAAGATCTAGTGCCGCGCGGGGAAGGTGAGGGTAAGGGAATAGCTCTGAGCGGCTGGGAAGCCTAGAAAGCTGAGGTCTTAATATTCTTAGATGCTATAATGCATAGCGCATGGCTTTATGATTTCGTCGGCGCTGGCGAATCAGAATTAGCAGCTCCTAAATATGCTATGATTTCGTTATATATAATATCTTTATAATAGGTTTTCCCGCCGCTCTACTTCTTAAGAAAGCTCTGTAAATGCATTTCTATGTTGTATATAGAGGAGAGGATATTATAGATCGCAATATCGTTTCCCTTATACTGCTTTGTATAATAGAGGAAGGGTTTAAGGAGATCAACTATAGCCTGGACAGCCTGCTACTCCTCCGAAGTTCGGGGGCTTACTTTAAAGCTAGCGGCTGTTATGACCCAAAGAACCAACAGCAGGTCAAGGAACAGGCCAGCGGTCAGCTGCGCCCTCGGAAGCCTGAAAGCCAACACATCAAGCGGGGAACCTCTATTATGTCAGCAGGGGAGAAATTATGTAATCACAGGGCTAGGGTTTTGACCGACAGGACCGACAGCGGTCCAGTCGATACCACCTTGGACCGAAGCAGTCGACGTCGGCTTCAACGGTCCAGTACTAAAGATGATATGAAGGCAGTAGGATACGAGGACACGGTCAGCACCAGATAGATAGCATTTCATTTATAGCTCTCTAGTTGTCAATCTAAGTATTCAGTCCACACACCTGAATAGCCTAACGGCTAGTGATCATCACTCGCACGCAAGAACGCTTCTCAATATTGCCCCAGTCACCTCTACTACTGTATTGCTAGCATAAACCCTCTGACACCTTCTATCTATTCGCGAGTATTTAGTGTGATCATTACAATGGGGTCTATTGCAGCAAAGGCGTCCTCCTTTATAGGTGGGCTTTTAAGCTTAAAGTCTTTAATAACCTTGACAGTATGGTAACTAAGGTTCTTTGCTGGGTACGTCAGGGGATGATATATCACTTGTACAGACAGAGGTTGTACGGGGTGTGAATGATCGATTGGTTGTGTGTTGTTGTGAGGAAGGATTTGGCTCTGTAGCCAAATCCGAAGAGGTTACGTAGAAGGCCTTATCGCCTTATCGCTGATGACTCATGCGATGCTGACAGGGATACCCCCCATCAGCCTACTGTCACCAGCTCACTCAATCTACATTCTTACTAGTATAGCGGCTATTAATAACGCACAGGGCGATTAGGCGCATATAAGGCCTGTAAGAGCTATCTACAAAATGGGCAACAAATGCCACAACACCAAGCTGGCTTGGGGAGGTCCAGATATCCTAGGACAAGTGGATCTTTAAGATAGCTTTGCAAGATAGCTATAGAGTAAATGCCTCCGAGTTTTCTGCAAACGCCTCCAAGATCCAGCACTAAATCGTATTGTGATTAGTTAGCATAGGGTTCTAGAGGTATAAAAGCTGGCCGAAAGCCCTAGACTCAATAATGCTAATAGGTAGATTATAGACTGCAACAAGCTCAACAGACGCTTACTTTGCTAAAGTCTGCATTACGCGCATAAGCGCATTACTATTGTCAGTTGATAGAGGAGGTACTAAATGTACTAGCTAGGTGTAATGATCACACTAAATACCCGTGAGTATATAGAAGGTGTCAGAGGGTTTATGCTAGCAATACGGTAGTAGAGATAACAGGGGAGCAATATCA